>JAZHYW010061368.1:0-11099 GCA_037355805.1 Ixodes ricinus
TATATATATATATCACATGTGGACAGCGCGACTTCGCTCTGTCTGTTTGCATTAAACAAGTTTTTGTTGGGGTTTGTCGGGTTGCGAGGGGGGAAATTAGTATTAAATGTAGTTCGCACAGGGAAAAAGAAACGCGTTGTGGTTTGGCGGGAGGCTATAAAACTAGCCGTTATCATAGGTGCACAATCTTGAAGTGTACCCCTGACCTGTCTATTGGTTTTCGTTCTTTATTTCTCACAAAGACATCGGTCTTGGAAAACCAGACGACGGACCAGATGGTTTTTCAAAAGTTCATCAATCCACACTGGTAGCCGCCAACACTGGTAGCGCGTGATTGGATCCGACTTGACGCCGTGCGCTGCCCCAGCACTCTTGACGAATAGAATTGCATCCGAGTGAGGGGCGAACGCTGCTGCAGCAATCGTCGTCCAGCAATGCATGCCCAAAATGCCTGTCATAAATATGGCGGTCAGGAATGTTTGGTTGTTTCCGACCACGAAGGGTCGTCGAGTGTTTTCGAGGCGCTCCGAGTCGGCAATATATCCCATGGGTGGTATTGACAGACTGCCCGAGAAGTATTCGCAGCGGCCATGCAGTCGTGGCGTCGACGTTGTCAAGAAATGCGTAGAACTATGTCAAAAAATGTAGAGAAAGGTGACGAATTTTAGGCTTTCTTTTGTGTAACCTTTTTTTTTATGCATAAATAGGGAAACCTTGGAACCTTAAAGACCGACCAACGAATCCATTTTCAGCAAGGTAGGAAAATGCCCGTCCGACCCTCCACTTTTCACCCTCTCCCAAAAGTCACGTGACGGCAGGGGCTTCTTTTGTGTCGGCTTTTCCTGTAGGGATTATCCTCAAAAAGCGCGAAATGAGCGGCTAGCTGCGAGCGCCAAAACGACCTTGAGACGTCCAAATGTCTTCCCTCGTAGACGCGGGCGCGCTCAAGACCGAGGAAGCCAGCGCGACCGAACGCTTTTTCCCATGAGCTGCAGGCCCGACGCCGCTCGGTCGGTGGAAATCGAGGGGCGGTGGTATGTAGGGGTCGTTCCAGCAGCCGCTCTCTGGCAAAGCGCGGCGGCTGCTGAAACCATTCCCGTGTCTGCACAAGGATTGGCTTGAGCAATAAAGGGTTCAGGTCGTCGATAATACATTTCTTTCCGAAACATGCAAATCAAGTGGCTTTCCCCAATCTCTTCATTACTGTTTGAAACACATATCTCCTCTCATAGGTTGTTCTTTACATTTTGCACTATTTTGCGTATTTATTCGTCCTTACCTCTGCTTGATGACTGTTTTATAACTTGATAAAGACCTTTCAATATTGGCGCGGGCTATCGCGATCAACGCTGTACCGAATTTATCCAATATTGGACAAGACTGGCGTCAGGAGGGTGGAAGAAGCAAGCCGCAATTCTGGCTTCTAATAAAGACGGTGCAGTCCTAAGATAAGTCTTTGCTTCACCCGCATCCACAACGCCCCATCGTTTGCGCGATCACAACTTCTCAGTAACCTAGCTGTATACCACATTTTACTCATAGTTACTATAGATGTGGCCCCACAGGCATTCCCGTTATGAGCGAGTCGACGTTTTAACGACCGGCGACTCTCTGAGTGAGAATAAATATCACCTTCCCACAACAACCACCCCTTTTCTCTCCCCCCCCCCCTTTCCCGAGTTGGGGAGATATCAGGCCACTCCAGGAAGCAGCCTGCAGACAGCGCTTTTTGGCTACTCATTCTCAACACGTTCGAACGTGGAAGTAAACACATTGCATGGACGACGCCCAGTTTATTTGCAACCTAAATACTGTGGCTCTACTGTTGGGACCCAGTCCATTTCATTATCAATCATTATTTGTTATGGTTTCATGGTGAAAGTGTGTTCGTCGTGATGCCACAGAAGTGATCGGTTCAAAGGGAGAAATAGGTCCTCGTATTTATTTTGCGGAAATACTCGCTCCTGTGATGCTCTAGTGCGTAAGGTCAAAGCACCCGAGGCAGTGCGAAATGCTTTATAACTGTCGTTGACGATGAAATAGTTGTGGGAAGTGCGTAAAATTGTTTACACCACAAAGGCATACCTAAACACAACAAAATATCGCAATCGCAAAAAAAAAAAAATCAGCTTGCGAGACCTGTTGTTCCCCCCCCCCCCCTCTCTCTCTCTCTATTTCGCGCCACTACCAAAAATAGCGTCCGAGCAACGAAATTCCACCAAAACCTCGCTTCTTGGAGAAAGGACACCAGGGTATATGGCAGCGAATCTGCCAGGGAGTTTGTAGAAATAATCGGCGACCATTGAATCTAGCCTTCTGAACAAATCATGCCCGGGATATTTCCATTTTCCATCCACGCGATTAGAAGGCAAGACCCTGGGGGAATTTATGTGCACTAACATGCTGCTTCTAAGAGAAAGTACCAGATATATAGTGCATGTCAATTTAGATGTAAATAGTTGAATCACTGTGCACAAACATTCGCGGCCTCGAGGATGACATGGAAGCATGGCGGAAAGCAGCTTGCTGAAAATAGAAGTGTCTATTGGATTGCACTGGTGTCAAAAATTATTACGTATTTTGTCTTATTTCTGTGCGAAAATAAAAACAGCGTTTAGAAACCGAACACTGTGCGTTTTGAGGAGCGCCGAAAGGACATAAAAAGCCGGGACAGCCTGAACAATACCAGGCAAGGCGACTTGCGTCACTCAGCTTGTCCTGGTCTCTTGTTTTTCCGGAGCCTTTCAAAAGGGGATGAAAAATTAGGAATCGATTGACCCGACTTGCCACATTATATATAGAGCTGTTCATTTTCATTACTACAGGCTCTCTTCAAGCGTCTGGCAAAGTTCAGCTTGAACTGGTCCGTTTATATTTACGGTTCCTTTCAAAAAGTGAGCTCTAAGCCACTGGACCAAACTACCACATTCATAATTTGCGGAAGCGGAGAAGTGCAAATGCGACAAAAGGAAAGATTCGCCCGCGTTATTTGAGGCCTATAGAAAAGCGGACCGGATGAAAGGGGGCCGAAATCTTTTTCAAGAAACACACAATCTTCTCTACAATTCTGTCTAACAATTTGATATGAAGGTATACTTGGACGCCGACATTATTCGTTTAGGAATCGAGCGAGATTTTGTACCTGATCATAATGCGTCTACGTCCACTCCCATTCGATGATTATCATGTTTTCGACTCCGTATCTGGGGGTCCTTTTGACACCGGAAATGTTTCCCAGAAAGAAAGAAAACATATTGATGTTGAATGAACGTTGTTTATTGGCATTATAATTCCAAGCGTTAAAAAAATAGATATCCAGGTCTACGTCTAAGAACCCACCGCTGAAAACCACTTCGTGTACATATTCGAAAACATGATAATCATCGAATGGGAGTGGTCGCAGACGCATTGTGATCAGGTACAAAATTTCGCTCGATTCGCTAAACAGATAATGTCGGCGTCCATACCACCGCCCCTCGATTTCCACCGACCGAGCGGCGTCGGGCCTGCAGCTCATGGGAAAAAGCGTTCGGTCGCGCTGGCTTCCTCGGTCTTGAGCGCGCCCGCGTCTACGAGGGAAGACATTTGGACGTCTCAAGGTCGTTTTGGCGCTCGCAGCTAGCCGCTCATTTCGCGCTTTTTGAGGATAATCCCTACAGGAAAAGCCGACACAAAAGAAGCCCCTGCCGTCACGTGACTTTTGGGAGAGGGTGAAAAGTGGAGGGTCGGACGGGCATTTTCCTACCTTGCTGAAAATGGATCCGTTGGTCGGTCTTTAATGTCCCTCGTATTATCCCAAATAGAGATGCATGGTTGCCGTTCATTCCACCGCCAGTTAAAAGGTTTCATTGTCCGCATAATCAAACAAAAAACAACTTTGCATTTTTTTTAGATGGTTGCATTGCCGTTGCTGCTGGCAGCGCTTTCTGGGAATTCGCCGAATCACTCAGTATAGACGCTGTGCGGCAGCTATGCGTGGACGCCGCCATGACCGACCTTCAGTTTTTGTTTCCTCTTATTCCGTTCATTTCTCTTCATCATTACCACAGCAGGATGAGTTATTGCCATTTTACATTCTACTGTGTCCATCTCCCCAGCATAGGCCTCTGTGGAGGCTCGCAATCGCACGATTCAGTGGCTCGGCCCCTCGGTAAGACAAGAGAAAGTCAGCAATCGCGGTCGTAATCTGGCGCTATCGCCACGGGTTGCTTCTTAATTGACTCCTTCGCTGCCATATATCTCGCCATGAAACGCTATCGTTTCTTTCCGGAACAGGACATGCCTGCTCGCACGTAAGGCACACGCACGTGAAGCACGAAGAGATCCAACAAAATATGTCTTCCATGTCTGGAAGGCTCGTGCTGAGAGGAACGTTTTGAAAGCCACGTTGCCGGGCAAAAACCACGGGACGCACCTCCCCCACCGTTTTCACTTCGCTTTTAATCCGGGCTCTGACCTTTATGGCGTCGTAAAGACCCTGTTTATCTATTTCTTTTTTCACCCGGCTCGAACGAACCTAATCCACTATAAATTACAACAGCGTCTTGCGCAGTCACCGGCTTCTAAGGTCTCCCTCCCCTCCCCTTTCCCCCTCTCCCCTCCGTTCGTACCGTCAGGATTGCCGAGGCTCCCACCAGGGAGCACAACTGATTTTCTGTTTTCCTTTTTTTTCCATGTCCGGAGCCGGTGTTGCTGCCTCTTCTTGAGCAGACGACTCCTCGCCGTCTGCTTTTACGGTGTCGGGACGCCATTATTAACTTCCTCTTTCGCTTCACTGCTCAGTATGCGAAGACCGTACGCCCGAAATTTTAGTTTCTTTCTTTCTTTCTTTCGTTTTCTTTTTTTCTGCATTTCAGCCAACTCTTTGCGAATGGTTGGGGGAGTTACTTTTCTTTATTCCGCTATCTTGTCTCCCGAAGTACTGTCTTTTTTCTCTTCTCTTTCTGCGGATAGAGCAATGCTGCCGGTTCTCGCTTCCTCCAAAAGCGGCCACACGGGACAACTAAAGCGTCCGACATCTCTTTCAGTATCTCCGTCGGGATTCGAAATCCGATCTGGCCGACCAAGAGCAGGCGGTCGAGATTCCGGCTCGCGATGAGAACGTCTGCCTGCTCGCGTCTGTTTGTCAATTCGTCTGACGTCTTCATGGGTGCCGCCATGTTGAGATGTCGATCACGATTGCGATTGCTCTGCGCGCGTGCGCATGCCTCTTTCCCTTTGGGGGAACCGAGCGACGTGACAGCGTTGTTTTATACAACCCCTATATCTTCAACCCTGGGCGTGTCGGTTGGACACGAACGACGGGACGATTCCTTACGGGTTTTTGTTTGTAGACGTTTCTTTTGATTCGCGTCGAATCATTATTTTTGCCCGCGGCGTTGAGTCTTATACACGAAACCGCGGCGGCGGTGTCTCTGTTTACAGTCGCGGACACAGCCGTAAAGTTGTCAAGATGGTAATCAAAGTCTGTTGCGCTCGCCGTTTATCCGCTTTTTAGTTTCGCTTTCGAAAAGCGGATTCGTTTTGCGAGCCGTAATTTCGGCCCGCAGAGACTCTGTCCGTGTCAAGACGTCACGGAGAGCCTAGGGTTAGTCTATCCATCCGTTGTGGAACTGTTGACAGGCTGACGGGGCTAGACGAGGCATGACTTGGCTTGACGGGAGCTGCCATTAGGAAGTCGGGGGAAGGCGGGCAAGTGGAGAGAGTGTTCCTGCCATGCGGGTTGTTTGAAAATGCAACGACTGCGAGTCGACACGCGGTTGATTTGAGGAACAAAGCGGCACTGACAATTGGTTCGCCCAAAAAGGGTGGTCGGCGGTGGAAGAGGCATGCCCGCTCTCTCTTAGTAGAATTGGATTGAAAGGATAATGAGGCAGTGTTGTTGGTAGTCGCTCGCTCTGCCTTCAGCGTAATGATTGGTTTGATTTAATTTTCCGGATTCGAAGCCACTTTGTAGATGAGCGTTCGCCGCGAACGGTTAAGAGAAAAATAAAATGAATGCAAGTAAAGACCTTTTGTGCTCCCCACGTCCTTCCCACTGGTGGTCCTTTTGAAGGTTGTTTCCTTCTCTGTGCGAATGTGCCGTTTGTCTTGAAGTTTCTACACTTGCATTGATTGCATATTTTCTTTTTTCTTCGGCTAGTTCTTTTTGTTTCGTTTTCAAATTTCATTTTAGGGGAATCTGGCTTGGGCGAGAAATTGTCTCCGCGAAGCCAACATTTGTCGGCTGAAGGTTCGGCGGTCGTAATGGTATTATTGGCGGCAAGCGTTGAAGAAGAGGGTGCGCTTTTGTTTGTTTTTATTTATTTCATTTTGTGGGGAAGGGGGGACGAGGGGGATGTGGTTTCTCCCTGTCGAAAATGGTGCCGTTTTGCGGAAAGATAAGAGGGTGCCCCATTTCGGTGTTTCCTTCATTCCCCTACCTCAAACCGATAGGGTTTGTAAAGTTTCCGAATTATCTTTGCTTTTTGTTGCGCTTGATTTATTTTTAACGTTAGAAAAGCAAATGAAGAAAGTGCGTGTAGTATATTATTTTTTTTGTATGTGTTTATTGATTTTCGGCGTTTTATTGAGGCATTTTTTCCGAGTGCCCGTGGTAACGATTTCGTAGAAAAACGGGGTGCAAGAATAATTCGGTTTTCGATATAAAATACCGTTTTCGTTTTGTTGTTTTTTTTCCCGCTATTTAGCGCCGTTTTTATTTTTAACTTTGTTTTCGAAACTCTGTTCACTTTTGTAATAATTCTTCGCACAAATGGGGAGCCATTCGCTTTCGGAAAAATAGAAGTAAAAAAAGTGTGAGAAAGCTTTTTACAAAACATTGTGGTGTCCGTTACCGCGTGCGTTTTACTTTATGATTCGCCGACGTATTTCGGGCATTCGAGAGTGCTTCGCCGGAATGGCCGCCGTATAAATTTAATCGCCGCTTGATCGGCAATTAAGGTCGTCGCTGAAAATGAAACGCGTGCAGATGTAGAGCTGTTGCGATTTTGATGGCCCCGGCGGAGGCTATGTCGTGTATCCCCCTGCCGCGGGGAGGGCCATTCAAGTCGGCTCGCTGGCATTGCCGTGCCAACATTAGTTTGCACGAAAGACGCGTGTGTAACTCACGATACGAATACAGGCGTGTGCGCGTTGGCTACGACTCGCGCGAAGCGCAGGAGGCTCCCTCGGCCATGAGTATGCCCTTTTTTCAAAAGTTCGTCGAGCAACATTGATGCTAGCCGTAACGGCGGACGGGAGATGGCGCGGACTTTTGAAAATAGTCCATTGTCAACAGTACACTCTAAGAAAAAAGTTGGCCTCAAGGGACTAACGGCAGCATTTGGTCCTCTGAACTCGCAGTTGCTCCCCGAAAGGACCATCTGGTTCAAGCTAGGTACCGTGCGCAAAAGCTTGGGACTAACTGCGCTCGACTGGGACTAACCGATAGGCGTGCGCGAGCAAAAGCAGCCATTAGTCCCCCTCAGACAGGGTGCATCTGTATGATTTAGTCCCCGAAGGCTAACGGAATGTTTGCCAGGAGGACGGATGATATTTCGCTTGTCTTGGGGATCGGCGAGACTCAGCCCAGCACGGCTGAAAGTGTTGACAAAACTCGGACGAAACTGGCGAATTTGTTTAATGTGCCACGAACGTTAAGACATTACATGGTAGAGCTTCGCGCGTTGTGCGAATGCGAGTTAACGAACGTGTTGACTCTCTTCACCCAACTATCTCGTCAAAAATGATCTGTTGACATTTCACAAGTCCCATTCACGTAATTTGCCTTCGCGCAAAAAATGAGCATTTATCCAAACGCAACACCTCCAAATACTAACACTTTTTTTTCTCTTAAATGAAACTTAAGAGTTTGTAGAAGACGCGCTTTCAACACCGGAGTCTCGCAGTCAGAATAAATGGTCACTTCAATCGCTAAAACTGAGTTCTGAGAACAAGTCGAGCCTCGTCTCTGCGTCTCCCCGTAACCAACCTTTCTTGGTAGTCCAATGTCGAACTCAAAATCCACAACGACACACTTGATGCACGGCACGTTCCACTTAAAACGCACATTCAGGGGCAGTATCTAGACGCCTTCATACGATCGTCGTCGCTGTTTCAGATAACATTCCGGGTGAACAACGAAGAACGAACCGCGCCCGAAAAGTCACCCATGGCAACACCCTGCTAATACAAAACAAATGCGAACTAAAAAAAAAAAAAGAAGGCCCCCGAGGAAACTGAAAAGAAAGAGAGAAAAAAAAAAAAAAGAAACAAAACGTGTTTGCCTGTACGTCACTTGACCGGCGTGTTGGAAATGGCGACCTTCGGCCTTCTCCCGTCCTTGAGGCATTGGTGTGTCCGTGTGTAGTGGGAGGGGAAAAGAGATTTTCGTGTACGCGCCCTTCCCTCTCCCACCAACCCCCTATCCCGCATTCTTTCTGGCGCTCCTAGCTCACGCGGCGGGTTGGGCAGATGGGGCAGAGAGGGTCCGTCGGGAAAATGGGAAGGGGTCTTTGTTTGAAAAGAACCTGTTTTTAGTACAGCCTTCGTCAGAACTTAGAAGCTGGTCGCCCTGTGTCGTCTCCGATCATTGCGGGATCCGGTTTGGATTCGCGGTGCTGCAACACTGCACTTGATCTGTTCTGAAGTTACAAGACAAGGGAACTCGATTAAGGTATGTCGAAGTACTTCTGTTTAAGGTATATTTATTAACTGCGGCTTCAGAAAGTGTTTTATTTTGAGCGCGTTCTCTAGCTTCCAAAGCGCGCGCCATGCTCTATTCTTTTTGGCACCATGCTTGCTTATTTTGTTATGCAGCACAGAGACCTGATATTCAATCGTATCGAGCAAAACGCCAGTTCTACCGATGGCTTATTTTTTGTGTTTTGCAGACCCTGGCAGAATCGCTTTACCATAAAGGCCTGTTCACACATGCAGCAGAGAGCTACAAGCATAGCGCTGACCTAGCGCTAAGCGCGTGCTGACGGGAGCTTTCGCCAGCTTTGTATCGCACCGTCAAAACTGTTGCTCATGGCAGACGAAAAGCAGCTCACGACACGTGAACAGCGCTACCTTAGCGCTTCGCTGCGTGTGAGAACCGGCCTTAATGGAGACATTTATTCGATTGTACAGACTTTCGCGTTGATGGCGGAAGCTCGTTCCGTCACTTTGAAGCATAGTTTGAGCTCGCACACGCTGGGTCTGTAATTCGCAGCGAACAATCTATTAAAAATATAATATTGCGCTGGTCTGCTGTCAACAGATCGCATGTTAGATGTGAACCATTGTAGCACTTTTGTAGCCTATTTGTTATTTTATTATGTGTGTGTTATATCTCATACTGTTGTTGAGCGATCGGGTATTTCACGCTGCCCCTGTTGCTAATAATCCAAATTCCTCGCAAACAGGCAAGAAGCTGCCGGTGCCCCAATAAACGGTGCTTGGACCACGACCGGTTTGGACAGACGTCCCAGTGTTCAAGCCATCGTCGACGCAAGTGCACTCTTTGGAATTTGGCCTTATCGTGGATTCTACCGCTCAGGAACTTCGACTTCAGTCATCCTTGAATGCGATGTGTATCTACGAGGCAATAAAGCTACATTTAACCTGAACTGCACAATTTCGTTTCGGAGATATGTGGCTCGGGACCAAATGTAAAGGATAAACCTTTAGTCCCAGGGGTCTTAATCCAAGGGCGCAATGTTTAGACCCAGGGGTCCAAGTGCAAGGGCCTAACAGTTGGTCCTCGGGGTTCATTTGAAACGATGTAACAGTTAGTCCCAGGGGTCCAAGTGCAAGGGCCTAATAGTTCGTCCTCGGGGTTCAATTGAAACGGTGTAACAGTTGGTCCCAGGGGACCAAGTGCAAGGGCCTAACAGTTGGTCCTTGAGGTGCAATTGAAACGGTGTAACAGTTAGTCCCAACGGTGCTAGTGCGAGAGACTAATGGAGGGGTGCAACTGTTAGTCCCCTTCCCGTTAGTCCCCGAGGGGACTAATGGTTGTGGCAACGCACTTGCTCCCCTCGGGGACTAAGTCGCGCTCCCCTTTTTCTTAGAGTGTAGGAACAAACGATCTTCCATGTGTGTGTGTGTGTGTGTGTGTGTGTGTGTGTGTGTGTGTGTGTGTGTGTGTGTGTGTGTGTGTGTGTGTGTGTGTGTGTTTTCCTGCTTTTTCTATTGCAGTTATTGGACAATTCAAGCTCTGCCCAGTCGTAAGCCTCGATCTTATTTATGGGATTCGATTGGTACGACTACTTTTCTTCGGTAGTTTCACTATTTTTGTGTGTATGTGTGTGTGCGCGACTCGTCAGTGGGTTGCTGAGGTATACCTTCACAGCCTCCCCTCTCTGTATCTCGATGGGCACACTAGAGGGACGCATACCTTCTCACACCAACACCACCTAAGATCATCAAAGCCTGTGCACAAGGAGTTCGACGCCATCACAATAAGATCGAGCCAAGACACGTGATTGGCTACGAGCGCTGCGTCACTGCTCGGCTGAGCCTCGTGTCCAATCAACGCGTCGAAGGACGCTCCTCATCGCGCTCGGGTCCAATTGCTGGCTTGGTGCCATCCGACTGTGATGGCGTCACGTGGAGGTAGAGGAGGGTGTTCGCAGGCCTTGGTTATTCTAGGTGGCGTTGTCCATAATCACGCCAGCAGCGAGATGGCGGCGCCTGCAGAGGCCGTGCTTGGAGACGTCTATATACGTTGTGTAAGTTCGTCTGCTCCATGCGCGCCTCGTGCGTTTGTTTACCCCCGACCTCAACCAATGACGATGCGAGTTTGGCTGCCTCGTCATCGCGCGTTCTCTACGCGCTCTTTCTGTGTTGTCATTTGATTGGCGTGCACCTTTTTTTGTTTGCGTTTTGCTGCGCCAAAGACGCATTTCGGAAAACTTGCTCGCCGTATGAACGCCTGCAACTGCAACTCTGACCCCCATATGGGCGCCGTCACGTTGCACCTGGTGTGCGCGTACACCGCCCTGGCCTTCAAGCTGCGCTAAAAAGGCGTGCCCATTGTTGCTAGGTTGGTGCCAGCTATAGAGCGTTTTCCCACCTATAGGGTTGCCAGACTATAGCTTTTGAAAGGGCGATTGCTTTGGAAGCGTGCACAA
>JAZHYW010061372.1:0-52827 GCA_037355805.1 Ixodes ricinus
ATATTATTACTACAGCTTGCCTGAAAATGCAGTGTAGACGCTTAAATATGCATTGCAGGGCCTCTCAGCATCCTTGTGGCTATTGCTCCAGCACAGTTTACAGTGGGTAACAATGTCTCCATGTTCAGGCAGACTAAACCTCGTATAAATCTAATTTGTTTTCTTGGTTATTTATAAAGTAATCTGCGGCTGGAATGTGGTGATGTTTATATGCACTCTTAACTTGTGACAGACTATAGTAGTGAAAGCATCCTGGCCATTGAACAACAGTCCATTCATTTGCGACTGCGTATGGGCACGCCAGCACGAAGAAGTACCACCTAATCCATCGCGAACACAAATGCAAAAAATATACTGCTTATGTTACCTGACAGATATTTTGGTGAAAATAATACGCAGTTCCTTCCATCCGCAACGCCCAATGTCATTTGGGGAACTTTTATTATGATGCTAAGAAATCAAACGAGCATCCTCCCCGATAATTAACACACCTGCACTACAGGCAAGAAAACAAAAATATAAAAATAGTATTATCGGCCCAGTCGCATTTGAATTTCGATTAAATCACTCATGGATTGCAACAGTGAACGAGAACAATACTGCCCAAATGCATTAACATGTTGCCAGAGGCATGTGAAGTAGTATTAGTTTGCAAATCTTCTTAGGTGAACAGTATTGTCTCCGCTTATCTCTAGAAGCAAGCTTGGTCAGGTTGCCAACGTGACAAGTGTCCCTGACCCATGAGCTAAATTTCATGCAAAGTAATGTTACCTCTCCTCAGAAATCAGTGATTTGCAAAGGCAAGACATCACAGTTCATATTATTAATGTTGCAGGTAACGCATTTAGGATTTTCAAGACCCAACGTTTGCGGCACTGAGCTGGAGCTGTATACAAACGCACGTGGGCGCGTGTCGCTCGACTCAAAGCCTTGGCACTGGCAGTCAGTCTCTGCACTTGCTTCGCATGCGCAGGGAATCATTGATCCAAAGATTTCAGAACCCTCTAGACACATACTTGCCTGCAAACATGAAAGAACGCCTATGGAGTATGTTAACGAGCAACGAACACAGAGTGTGCATCGCAAATGTTGCCGGTCTGACAGCGTTTTGCCGAGGTCTATGTTGACAAAATTTAGCGAAGCAAGTCACTTATCCGTTAAACAAAAAGAAGATGTTCGTCATGTGATCATTTAATCTTCGAGAACCTATCGTTCTGAATGCTTCATTTTACTTTTTTCACATATTCGCCAGAGTTTCATTAACACTGATGCATATACGTTTTCAACTCAAATGTGGTGTACAGGCACGAGATCTACGTAAGTAGCCGCAGGCGAGAAGGTGACAGGAATGCAGTTGTCCACATGAGTTTCTCCACCTAGTGAGGCTTCCGAGGGTTAGCTACGAGACATTTCCCAGTTATACAAATGTATTGACCCCATTTAATAATAGTTTTGTATATACATACCTACCTCTTCTCACTGAGCTATTATGTTTACATTATCCGAAGAGCGTGTTAGAAATGACTGAAAATCAGAAATGAACTTGGACAAGGGAGAGCCTTGTCTTTTTTTGTGTGTCTCGGCGCTAGCGTAATTTAACCTCTTCTTGTTAAAACGTCATTCTCAAAATCACTACGACTATCGATAAGACATTCTAAATAAAAGCAATTGTGCCATGTTCGTGTCAAGGGAGTTTTAGACGGACAAAATAGTCTGAATCTCGTTTTTCACTATGACTACGGGCATGAGCTACTACATCCGCTCCAGTTCTTGATATCCTTCAAAGTTTTGGAGTTATCCGTCTGTTCAGTCTGCCCTCTGGGAACGGGCAATTTTGAAGTATTTGGTCGCCGCTTTCCAATTATAGCAAATAATGAGACAGGTCTTGGCAAGTGAAAATTTTTCCGCCATTTTGGGACGGCAAGGCTGAGTATTGCGTGTACCTGGCAAAACAAAATGTAGTCAGTAGGGGTGGTCGTTGGACTTTTTACTATTTCTTGATATATTAATGGACAACCGACAGGAATACAAAAAGCTCTTCTTTCAAAAAGCACCACCGGCCGGGCGCTGCGCCGACCCACCGTGGAGATGGCACGGCAGCCGCTTCAGATAACTCCAATCATTGTTTTAATGGAATCCACATTGGAATTAGTTTTTGTAGAGAACAAAAAAGAAAAAGGCCGAGTTGCCAGGTTGTTAATAAAATCTAATTTATGTTCGCTTCCACTTGCGCCAGCTGCGCACGTGTTGGAGGCAGTTCAAGACATGCCTGGCTGGCAAGCCAGGCGTTTTTCGGGCCTAGTGAGCAGCCACTGCGATTGGCCAAGTTGAGCTCGACAAAGGTATGATACCAACAGAGTTAAGATGGGGAGCAAGACGAAGATGGTGCCTGGGCAGAAGCTGTTTGCCTATCCACACATTTTTTTTTTATTATTACATTGAACTTTTAGTAAATTACCTGAGCAGTAGATTTTCAACCTTTTACGAGAAAGAGGATTGGAAACTCATGGAATGTTGAATCAGAATGGAGTACGATGAAAGCATTTCATCGTACTCAAATTTCCACTGGTTTCTGGAACACTGGTTTCCTAGAAATCCTCTTTTTCCCACGCATAGGTAGGAAAATGGTAAAACTCCTCAAGTATTAAATAACTAAAAAAATTTTCACTTTCTGTGCTTTATGTTGCAACATCTGTAGTAGCACTATTTTTACCATTTTGTTTTCTGCCTGTACGTAGGGGAAACAGCATTTCTAGGCTTAGTTTTCCTAAGACTTGCAGTGACATATCAATGCACCACCTAAAGATTAACTTTGAGAAAAGTTTCATCGCATTCAGTTCATTGATTTATTTTATACTTTATTGCCCCAACAGCATGGCCTGTGCATCTTTTGAGAACCTAGAAAAGTTATAAAGACAGGATACCATGTATGCTTAGTTTTACGAGAGTCACACGTTAGTCTTCACGACATACTTATCAAGGTCATTTTCAGCAATCCGTAGGATAGGATTTTTGTTTTAGCCGACACCAGGGGTGTCATGCAAGCCAAAACTATCTTATTTTCACCTCTCGAATCCCCAAGTAGAAAAGGTCCTCAAAGAATGTTACAATTTACCCCTCCATGGGGAATAAGATTACATTAGAAACCCAAGAAACTGCAATTTTTTTAAATGCGGATTTATTTGCATATTCAATCCAGTTACCTTTAAAAATATACATGCTATACAACTCCTTTAAACGCATCTTCAATGCTTCAAGACAGCCTCTGAACTTTCACGTTGGATACAGTATTTCCGCCATTTTTGTTTCATTTTCTCGTTGGCAGTCAAGAGAATTATAAACCTTTTTCAACCGAGGCGAAAAAACGCACTGCTCGTCGTGCAGGAGCGGGGCTGATACTGCAGGCGTAATTTACTGCATAACCTCCGCACAATGAGTTATTTGCCACAACTTCAAAGGGAAATAAGAAATCGTCTTCAACTTCCACCCGTTGGTTTCCCCAACTTTAACGCATAAGTAAAAGGTTTTCCTTGGTACTATTCTAGCGATTATGTGCCTCCCCACGAGCAGGAATTTCCACTTCCACTGTTGTTCATTGTTGCTCTTCTGCTTCAATTTCATCAGTCCCAAGGTCTGGGAGGGGTTTTGTGGAGATATTAACGGCTTTGCTGCTTATTTTTTTGTCTATATGTGTCTGTATGAGTTATATCACATCAACACACTCACATCTTGTTAAGAGTCATTTAAAATGAATTTTAAAACACTACAACGATTAGCAAGAGTACCTGGTGGATGCTAATGCCCAAGCTAGAACCTGAGGTAGTGATAATTCCAGCCACGACGAGAAGAGAGGGAGGATATCCCTCTTCCTTGTCCTTACTGCGAGCATTGTCCCCGCATTATAGAGGGATATCTGTACAAAAAGTAGTTATTGGTGGCTGGAATACTAGGCCATCCTAAATCTGTCTCTGCCGTAGCTTATCCTGAGACAGTGATTGCAGCATGCTTCTCCTGCTACATAAATGCTGTTGTTGACCTCGTTCAACTAACAACCAGTTGGTCGTCCTATAACTTTCCCGGCTTTCAGCACGGAGTTGTAAGAACGACCAACTGGTTGTTAGTTGAACGAGGTCAACAACAGCATTTATGTAGCGGAGAGCATGTGACATCCAACGCAATCGTGACATAGTTTGTCTCGGGATAAGCAATGCTACGGCGAGGCGGACGTCTAGAGGATGGCCTAGTCATTCCAGCCACCGAAGCAACTGCTTTTGTACGAATTTTGAGTGACGGGTTAATCCTCTATAATCTTGTAGAGGGACAATAGCTACTTGTGGGACACACAAAGGGATTCTTGGGAAGAGGGGAGTTCCTCCTTCCTCTCTTCTCTCGTCGTGGCTGGAGGTGAGACAGTTATCGTCACTACCTGTCAAGGTTCCTAGACGGGCATTACAAACGAGGCGTTAGCGACATCCACCAGGTGCTCTTTGCTAATCGTTTAATTCGTTTTAAAATTCATTTTCGTGACTTTCTTAACAAGATATTGGTGTGTTCGATGTGATACTGCTCCTTTGAACACATATAGACCAAAAAAATAAGCAGCGAAATTTCGTTGTAGTATCCCTTTAAGAGCCCCTCCCAGACACGGGACTGATCAAGTGAAGCACAGAACGGCAACCAATAATGAACAACAGTGGGGCCTGCTCGGCCCCTACTTATGCATCAGATGGGGACGCATGTCCGCTAGAATAGTGCTCAAATTAGGAAAACACTTTTACTTCGTAGCGTTAAAAGTTGGGGAAACCCACGGGAGTGGGACCCTGTTCGAGAACCCAGGTTTTGCGATTTCCTTTTGAAAGTTGTGGCAAGAAGACCAACTCATTGTGCGAGAGGTTGTACGGCAAGTACATTTGTGCGCGGTATTACGCCTGCAGTAATACGAGCCCCACGCTCCTTATTTACCCGACCTTGACCCGCGTGACTTTTTGTTTTCCCGGTTGAAAAAGGTTTATGAATGTAAACGGTTTGCCAACGGGGAAGAGGTGAAACAAAAAATGGCGGAAGCACCGAAAGGCATCAATGTTCGACGAGTTCAGAGGCTGTCTTGAGCATTGAAAGATGCGTTTCGAGGAGTGTACTCCGTCTTGCGTAATGTATTTTAAAGGTAACTGAAAGTTGAATGTGCAAAAATAAATCCGCATTTAAAAAAAAAAAAAAATTGCAGTTTCTTTTGGGGTTTTCCTGGTATAAGTATCTTATTCCCCCCATGGAGGGGTAAATTAGTAACATTCTTTGAGAACCTTTTCTGCTAGGGTTCGAGAGGTGAAAATAAGATAGTTTTGGCTTTGCATGACACCCTGGTGTCGAGCTCGTAAAAGCAATCTAATCCCTACGGATTGCTGATATGACCTTGATTCGTATGTTGGTGGAGCCTAGCGTGTGACTTTTCTCGTAAAGCCTAGCGCCATGACACATCCTGCCTTTATAACTTTTTCTAGGTTCTCAAAGGTGTTTTACAGGCCATTCTTGAGTGCTGTTAGGGCGTAAAAATATTTGTATAAATAAATCAATGAACTGAGTACGATGAAACTTTTCTCAAAGGTGTCTTTAGGTGGTACATTGATCAGACTCAAATCGCACGAGTGGTGGATTTAGGGAAAAAACTTTAAGCCTAAGAAATGCTGTTTCCCCTACGTACAGGCAGAAAGCAAAATGGTAAAAATAATTCGGTTGATGCTGCTACTTACAGATGTTGCAGCATAAAGCAGAAAGGTGAAAACTTTTTTGAGACAAACACCCGCAAGCAGACTTGAGCGGGTGGTACGACAGCGAGGAGGTTTTACACCATTTTCCTGCCTGTGCGTGGGAGAAAAGAGGATTTCTGGGAAACCCGTGAAATCGTTTCCAGAAACCCGTGAAATTTGAGTACGATGAAAGGTGCTTTCATCGTACTCAAATTTCACGGGTTTCTGGAAACGATTTCACGGGTTTCCCAGAAATCCTCTTTTCTACCTAAAGGTTGAAAATCTACCTTAAGGTAGATTTGCTAAAAGTTTCAATGCTATTAATAAAAAAAAATGTGTGGATAGTGGTTGGAAACAGCCTTATGCTTGAAGGCACCATGCGTGGTTGTGGCTCGTGCTTTTCTTTGTCACTCCCATCCCCTTTAAGCCCCTTCTGTTTGGTCCTTGCAGCAGTCGAGCTCCAAGAAGCGCGACGCCAATCGCAGCGGCTTATCGCAAGACGAAGACGCCACGACGCCGCGGAAACGTGCGCGTGCGGACACCTCCAACACGGACGCAGACTCCCCGTGAACCGGCCGGCCGGACGCAACTGGCGCGCAAGTGGAGCGAACACTCGTCGTCCACACTGTGCTCTTCCCTGACGGCTCGGCCTTTTTTTCTTTTTTTGTTCTCCCTCTTTAGGAGTTCTTAAAAACTAAATTCGATGTGGGGATTCCATTAAAAAAAAAACAATGATTGGAGTTATCTGGGCGAGCTCTCGTCGTCGTGCCATCTCCCGGTGGGTCGACGCAACTTGAGTTCGGCAGTCTGTCGCTGTGGGTAACTGAGAAAAAAGGGTTTTTTTTTGTATTCCTGTCGGTTGTCCATTGAGTTAAAAATATGTCAAAAAATGGTAAAAATTTCAACGACACTTTTTTTTCTTTCTTTTTTTGTTTTGCATTTTTGTTTTGCCAGTGCACGCAGTACTCCGGCTGCTGCCGTCTTCGGCATAATGTTGCCCGGAGAGGCATTCACTTGCCAGGACCTGTCTCATTATTTGCTATAATTGGAAAGCGGCGACCCGTAAATCATTTCAAAGTTGCCCGCATTCCCAGAGGGCACAGGCCTGAACAGACGGATAGCCTCAAAACGAGGATGGCGGTTATGCAAGAACTGGAGCGAGCGTAATGCTTCCGCGGGGCGACGTTGTCCTGCCCGTAGTCTTAGTGGCGCCCGAGGTGGCTTCGGGCCCCTGTTCCAAGTTGCTCGGGTGAATTTCGAGAGCAGCTGTCCGTCTCGCTCCAGGTGACACGGGCCTTGGCACAATTGCTTTTATTTAAGTCATGTAACAGCTTCTATCGGTGAGTTGACTAGGATGCAACGAGGTGATACCGAAGAACTCAAATTTTGACGTTTTGTTATTAGAAGAGGTTAAATTACGCTAGCGCCGAGACACACAAAAATCGAATGCGGAGGTTCGTTGTCCCTTGTCCAGAGTTCATTTTATTCCTTCTGTTGCCAGTCATTGTTACCAACACGCTCTTCAGTTAATGTAAACATAATGGCTCAGTGAATTACGGAAGAGGTAAGACATGTACTGCTGCAAATTTGTTATTAAATGGGGTCCATGCATTTGTATGCCTGGAGTGTCTCGTAGCTAGCATAACCCGTTTTTCAGGCCTCACTTAGATTGGAGAACTCATGTGGACAACATTTTCATTCCTGTCCAAGCACGGCAAAAGTGGCGTGCGACCATCCTAACAGTCGCCTGGAACACTTTATTACGTAAGGAGTCTCGTGCCATGTTGCACCACATTTGATTGAAAGCGTGCCTATGTGGTGAGCTGTTATGCATCGAGTGTTGTGAACTCTGGCGGGTGGCAATGTGAAAAAAGTAAAATGAGAGCATTCAGAGCCGATGAGTTCTTCCGAAAGGTCGTGGTCCGATGACGGAAGACACATCTTCTTTTTGTTTAACGGATGCGAATGTTGTCGAACAACTTGCTCGCTAGGCGCCACGAGACAAACGGTTGTCCGGCCTTATAGACTCGAGCGAAACGCTGTCTAGCAGACCGGCAACATTTTAACGATGCACACTCAATGTGTTCGTTGCTCGTTGGCGACACTCGAGCGCTGGAAGGGTCTCCAACTAGACGCGTTTGTCGTGTTTGCAGGCAGAGTTGGCCAGCTATTCTGTCTAGAGGGTTCTGTCTTTGGATGTGGTTCCGACTTGCGCATGCGAACAAGGTACGAGGAACGATATTGCTGCCAGTAAACTTGCCAAGAAGAATGTTTGGGGGTCGGCGACACGTAGTAGACCGCCCCGGCTCTGAATGTTGCTATGCGTTTGTGTACATGTTCGAATCGAGTGCCGCAAAACGTTGGGTCGTCACAATGGCCGAAAATCCTCGTACGTTTTTCGACGGCAATGTGTGTTTGTGTGTGCGCGCTTTTTGAATCCTTGTTTCTGAGGAGAGGTGTGTACTTTGCATGGGGTACAAGGAGGAAGCTCATGGGGTCGAGGACACTTGTCCTCGTTGTGTACAGATAGCTTTGCTTTCTAGGAGATGGCGGAGTTGGTACGTCGAGATGCAGCATTGTTTTCTTTGTTCACCCTAAGAGATTTGCAAACTGGTACCTATGCATGCCTCTGTGAGCAACGTGATTGTGCATTTCTTTCTCTGGAGAGCAGTTCTTTGTGTTGTGGACGGCCAGTGTTTGTCGTTCTTTGTTTTTGTCCATGGTAGTTTGTCGAAATTCAGAAATACGACGGACCGATATTGCTATTTTATATTTTTGTTTTCTTTGCTACTATGGATACAGGTGTGTTATTATCGAGGAGGATGTCGTTTGTTTCTTAGCATCATAATAAAAGTTCCCCAAGCTATTTTGTGACGTGAATAGAGGTTGCCGATGGAAGGGAACTGCGTATTGTCTTTCTCGTATCTACATCAGGTAACACCAAACGGGTCTCTAGTACACACTAGAATTATAGGTTTATTTCGATTGCCCCATTGTTGCGATCCTGGATTAAGGTGTGCCGAATGGCCTCGTGCTGGCGTGCCCACTCCGCAGTCCGCAAGTGAATGAAACCTGGACTGTTGTTCAATGTCATGCAGGATGCTTTCCCCTACTATAGTCTGTCACAAGTTAAGAGTGCACCAAATAAGCATCACCACATTCCAGCCACGGCGTTGAATTACTTTGTAAACCAACCAAAAGAGAAAGAAAACAAATTAGTTTATACAGCAGGAGTTTAGTCTGCCTGAACATGGAGACATTGTTACCCACTGTAGATGAGCAATTTAGCTGGAGCAGTATAGCCTGGGGTCTTTAAAGGGGCCCTGCAATCATATTTAAGCGTCTACCTTTTTTGCGGTTTCCACGTCCCTTGGGGTTCAGGCAAGCCAGCGGGCACGGAGAGAGTCACTAAATATCGGTGCGTCATATTTTAACCGGACGACGCGGAAACCTCCTCCACCGACGAGAGCGACCCGCGGTACCGAAAGCGCGCAAAATGTGACGTCTTAGGTCCTGGGCTTACTACTGGTCAGAGCCGCTAAAAGCTTTTTTTTAGTCGAGATACAAAATATAAGTGTCGCGAACCGTTTCAAATATGTATGAAAGTAGTTTTTGTTCAGTATTTTAGATCAGAAAAGAAACAAATGCAGTTTATAAAGTACGGAAACAAGAAATGACCCGTCGACATACCCGCCACCAAGCAGCGGAAAAAGCGGCGCATATTAGAAAGGGCTAGTGGGATGAGGCGCCGATGAACGGCGAGCGTAGAAAGGTCCCGGAGCGTACAAAGGCCATTTGGCGGTATGGCAGCGCGAAGTGGCTCCCGTCCTGTACTGGTCTTTACCCCGTGTTTGCTGTCGTTTGTGGCCAATGAAGTGTTATGCCGAAATAGTCTTTAATCGCGCAGCAAATGCAATGCGAGTCGCCCTGGCCGCCCGCTTCATACAGCCTATCCAACACACGGTTTAGTGGCGCCCTCTCGAGCCGTCGACACGAAGTGCGGCAGCCGTGAGCGCTCGATGAGCTCACTATATCTCCTCTAGTTCACGGCCACTCAAGCCAGGACCTACGACGTCATGAAAGCGGTTATTTTTTGCTTGTTTTTGTAATTCTACTTTGACTATAACTTTTAAAATAAATCGAATTTTGCGAAAAGAAAAGTTTCATTAAGTTACTACGTTCAGTGCGCTTAGGTTCGGTGCAAATTAAAAATCAGTCAAAACGCTGTTGCAGGACCCCTTTAACGTGCACCACGCAGTAGCGATACACGACCGCACGCAGGTACAATGCTGATCGAGATCGAAACGGGCAGGGGTGGGAATTGAGCCCAGGATCCCTGGGTTCTGCAGCGCTATACTTCGTTTCAGCTTGGGTCCAGACGCAGCCGATGCTAGAAGCGCGAGCTCCGGGCTTTCAGCGTCCCTGCCAAGCACGGGCGCTCATGCAGTGCAAGCACTGTTCAGGGCCACATACTCGCGCTTGTAGCATCGGCTGCGTCTGACTTAAGCTGAAACGAAGTATAGCTTTCGCTCCACGTGCTCCGAGCTCGTGTGCAGCGAAAACAAAGACGCGTAAGCCTAGCTTAGTAGAATCATTTTGTTTGTACGAGAACTCGCGCATGGGAGCGTCTTTCCAAGGCCAAGTGCTCGTGCCCATGCCTTTCTCTGCACTTCAAATGGTTGTGAGATGGAGTGGGATTGCGATGGATTTTTCGTCCCTCCAAAGGTGAAGCATCGCGAAGCTGAGCGCGCCTTCGAATTTGAGGCGGCGCTACGTCATCACGCAAAGATTCATTAGGGAACCCGCTAAGCCCTCGGCAACGAAGAAGCCGCTACTGCGCCTGCGCGTCGATGGCCTTGACTGTATACAGCTCCGGGCATCGTAGCGGGTTGCGGAGAGCGTTGCGGGACGTCGAAAACGATCTACGAAAACTCCCTAATGCGAGTCTGATGTGAACGCAGTGTTGCGGAGTTGCCACTCCGGAGTTGGAATGATTCCAGAATCATTCTGCATTTTCGCGACCCCGGAATGGAATGGCGGCAACGTTGAGGGGAATGGAATGGGAATGGAATTAGATGTCTTTTGCCCGGAATGGAATGGGAATGGAATGCCCGGTTCTTTATTTTTTATTATTTATTTATTTACTAATATATATATATATTTTTTTTTGGGGGGGGGGGGGGGGGTGTTGTTAGCCAGTCAGCGAGTCAGTTGTTCAGAAATAAAATGAATACAAAAAACAAGCGTCAAAGCAAAGAGCAGAGGGGGAGGGGTGGCGGTGGCGCCTTTCACGGACGCGCTGGCGACGGGCTTCACTGGTGTTACACGAGAGCGAAACAAGAAACCAAGCACCAAACAAAAGACACGAAGGGTGCGGCAAAGAAAGAAGCCGCCATGCACGGCTCTTCATCGTCCTCCTTGTATTGCTTTTTTTTTTTTTTTCGCGACGGCATGGAGAAAGCACGCGCGCGCAAAGACTGAGATCTGGGAGCGGGGGTCGACTCATAACTCGCAGAGCTCTGATGACTCGCTCGCCGTCGAAAGATGATCAGTTATTGTTTTCTTATAGTTCGAGGAGCGTTGTCGTTGTTTAGCAGGTGGCCAACCCTGCTGCCTTCCACGTTCATTCGCGCGCACTCCTTGAAGTGCGAAATCTGGGTTTGCTTCGGCATTAAAACAAAGCGAGATTCACTTCTCTTCTCCTCTTGCACTTTTCTCCGACGCTTGTTTTATTATACTGCGTTTTTACGTGTAAGTCCGCCTTTTACTTGGTCTTCGTTCCGATGCTTGTTTTCTGTGTAATATGTTTTACATTCAGGTGGGTTAGGGTTACAAGCAAGCTAGCGGATTCCCGCTCATTTTCTTTGACTTTAGTTTCTGCATACTTTGTTTCACCTTGCGATGGACCGCTGCGGACGCTACGAGTCACCCCAGGCAATCCCCGTGAGCTTAGTAAAATCATTCCTTTTTTTAGGCATTTAGCATTTTTTTCTGCAATTGTCTATGCGTTTGATAATGTCAGCTTTCAGCGGCTTATGCCGGCAACACAACAGGGTTGAGCAGTATCGTATTTCAGCAATACATTTCGTATCTGTATTTCTGTATCGCAATACATTTTTTCACCAGTATCTCTATTCCTGTATCAAATACATGTGGAATGTTTCTTTTTATCGCGATACAGTCAGGATGAAATGTTTTTCGTGACATTTCTTGAGAAATACCCCCCCCCCCCTTTTTTTTCCCGAAAAACAAAATACAAGTCCGAACGCCTTTTTTCCCCTTTTTTTATTTTTTTTTATTTCTGAGGGCATTAGGGTCAAGGAGATGTTGGTGCATTGTTACTATCCTGAGCAAGGTTCCTTCCGATTTTCTGAATTATTTTTCTCTTCTGAGAAATGTTGCGTAGTCGGGACTCGAAAGAGGTAGCGTGCCAGGAGTTGAGTCGGAGCATCTTCTACCGCAGGTCCCGAGGTAGGGATTTCATGAATCATTGTTTACTGGCATCCAATGCCCGCTGCTAGTTAGTTAGAGCCTTGAGAAACAGGAAATCAAAGGAAGTGTTGCTTGGCCTGTGGCCGAGTGGCTGAGTCACAGTCCGTTGCAACACCAGTCTGGCGGTGGTTGACTTGGAATAGTAGGATGACTGACGCAGTGAAGTTCAACACATATCCGAATGCGTCTGCACCTGTAATATTGCACTGCTCAAGGGTACGTCATCAGTCGACGTGAACGTGACCCGCTGCTCTGGTGATCCGATAACCAGGAAGGAGGCCAGACTTGGCCTCGCTGTGCCGACCCAGACTTCGCACACCTGCGACTCGTCTCGAGCGCGCTGTTTCTCAGACAGCTCGCACCTGTGCCGGCCATCTCAGGTCGCAATCCACGAGGTCTCTGTTTGGATGATGCTAGGCGAAACTTGAGGACTGCCATTCATGCGTTGGAGGCGGAGGGTCGGCAGGAAGGACCATCACAACAGGGATGCCACCGTATCGATTATTCAACAGTAACAGAAGATAATACATGTGCTCCTGGATGCTTCAGGCGGTCCACTATTCTCGAAAATTCCAAAAGCAACTGCCTGCACGATCTTCAACGAGGTCACCTACAACGAAAGTACGTATTGTCCTTCCATACAGCAGCGTGGGTAAAGTTTCATGTTCAAGGCAACACCTACAGATACAAGAATACTAGTTCATTCCACCGTGACGTCATGTGATCAGTGTTGACAGGGGCGCCCTTTTTGGACAGGAGAGTGGTGATGTTATGATGGAATGTATTTAGAGGTCGAAGTCTTTTCGCATCACTCGTCAGACAGACAGGATGTCAGGGAAGGGACCGCAGTCAATCCTTGATGGAACGTTTTTTTGAACCTATTGAAGGCTCCTTTCCGTCCGGAACCACTACCTTCAAGGCGAAGTGCCAAACCTGTGGGTAGTTATTTTGGGATAAAAAAAACTTCCACTCCACACTTCAAGCTTCATCTCAGTTGGCGTCTCAAAGAAAGTTGAAAAATGTATTGCATTATCAGTATTTGTATTTTTGCCCTCCCTAATATGCATTCCTGTATTTTGTATTTCCCAAAACTTTTTGCCTCTTTTTAAAATGTATTTCCGATACGTATCGCGATACATTCTTACAGATGTACTTGAGTATCAGTATTTTAGCTAGTATTTGCATGTATCCCAGTATTTGTATTTCCAAATACATTTTTGAGTATTTCTGCCCAACCCTGCAACACAATGTAGGTGTCAAGTGCCATTTTTTACGTTTAGGAATTAGAGGAATGGAATGAAACGATTCAGCCATTCCAGGAGTGGGAATGGGCCCAGTGTCCTCATTCCTAGGAGTTGAAAGGAATTGAATTATCGAAATCTCTAATTCCCGGAATGGAATTGGAATGGAATGGGGGTGCCCATTCCGCAACACTGATGTGAAGTAATATTGTAAGAAGTGTATTGGATTGGATTGCAGGAACGTTTATTAATTCCTTGAGCAAGCAGTCGTGCCTTGTCGTGACTTGCAGGAGTGTATTCTAGTAGTGCACGTCAAGTCCGGTCATCTTGAGATATCAGAGGAGGGATTGCAATACCTTATGCCTCCGTTCAAAATCTCCCGATGGCTTTGCGCACAGTCGTGGTCCTGAGGGCGGTCTTCGTGGTTCAGGCTTGCTAAGGCATCATTGAATGTGTTTTGTGAGCCTTGCTTGTTTACATAGGGTGCTTGCGATGATGGCATCGTGCTATAGGGGATTGGTTAAGTCAGTCCTGCTTTGACTTGGCACCTTTCGATTGCTGGAACATAACAGATGGACGTGTTGCTTTCCTAATTGAATTCGTCTAATAAACAGGTTCTGTGTTAATAACCGTCAGAAATTGCAGAAGTGTTGTAAGTTGGGCGAGTTGGTATGAAGGGGTCCATGTCACATGAGGGAATATGACGTTTTAGCCAACAGCGACATTTGAGCGAATCGATGCCTTAGCGAGTTACGGGGGGGGGGGGGGGGGGGGGTCGTGTTAAGCCACACCCCCGCGCTGCGCTTACGCCGCTTCGCGGCGACAGTCTGCGGCGGCTCATTACAAAAATGTTAACCCACTTTGCCCACCCGTAAACGCCGCTTCGCGGCGGCCGACTGTTCGCTAAAGTGTCATTCGGTGAAACGTCGGCGTTCGCTAAAACGTCATTCGATCAAGTGAGTGCCTCCCATGTCGGATATACTATGGGCGGCGGCTACAAATACAACATAAGAAACAAATGTATTCCAGGTGACACTGCCAGCGCGAAAAATGAAGGCATTCTTCAGGAGGGATTAAGGGGGCTTCACCCGCCCGTCGTCGTCGTCACACAATGGGCGAATTTCGCTACACAAACCTGAATGATTAAAATAAAGACACCAACTTCACATAGCAAAAAAAAAAAACAACTTTAATAGACGTTTTGCTTTACATACGGGAGGCATCATCAGGACATACACAGAAATGAGAAAGTTTTAGTCAAGCCCCACTTATAGGGAATGTCCACATGAAAAAAGAAAGAAAACTCAAACCAAAAGTTTAGAAACATGTATCCACATGTATGCTTCCGGGAGGGGCCACGGTTCTTGAGTTTCAACCTGAATAAAGGTCGTACGACTCTCAGATTTTCCCCTGAAAGCGCTGGAGCATTTATGTAAAATCCAGAAAATGACCATTTTAACTGTTTTGAACACATTTTGAGACTTTTTTTTTTTTGCATATTAAAATTACTTGTGGTGAATTCCGCCTTCAGATTTGGAGCGCGCATCTTCATCTCGCAAATTTCATGCAGCGTAAGCGACTAAGCTCCGCGGAGCGCTTCCTATCGCGCGCCGCAACTGCTCCGTCAACTTCGGGCATGTGTTATTAAACTACACGTAAATCTAAAAAAAAAAAAAAAATCTTTAAAAAATAAGAATAAAAATGTATGCCAGAGCTCGGCTAGCTCGGCCCTTTGATCACGGGTGACTGTTTTTGTCCCTGTCGTCGTCTTCGAAAGTGCCCGGTGTCGTCTTTTCCGAAGTGCCTCCTGTCTTTGAAATCGCCTGGTGTGATTGTTGCAGTTCCAAGTTCCGGGCCGGGCGCTGCTTCTCCAAAATGGCGACCGACCCAAAAGGGCAACTCCGCTTCATTTTTTATATTTCGAAAACTATGCAGCCCTCTTCAGTATCATATAGGAAGACCCCATGTCAAATATTACGATCTAATTCCTTCTATATATTTAATAAACTGACCAGCAAACTTTCAAATGAGCCAAGTCGCCGAAATCTGCCAACTCTAGCGTGCGACGTGAGGCGCAATCGTCAGCGCAGTCAATGCGACGGAGTTGGAGCGGCCAACGTTGAACCACTACGCCAAAGGCATGACTACGTCATTCTCACGTTTTGTTTGTTTTTACTTCTCAGAGCGAAATTGAACGATGACGTCATGAGTTTCTCCTCCCGGTGTTGGCTCTACGGCGTCCACGTGATCACCGTAACGCGGATGCGCTAGTTTGCGCTGCCCTGCGCGTTTATCGCATGTCCGGTTTCTCCGCTCCCCCTCTCCTCTTTCGTGTTCTCCCCTTCCCCCTCTCCCCCGGGCCATCACCGTCCACGCCATGCGAAGCGACCTGCCCGCGTCGCGTGTACTGTACCTCGCCCCCACGAACGTCACAAGGCCACGTGGTTCGACGTGACGTGGCCATGACTCTGATGACACGAGATCAATGTTGCCTGACGCAACCGAAGTTTCGGTTTCGGTATCAGCTGATGTTTAAATTGAGATTACGCAAATAATATTCCACATTTCGCGAATCCGAAGACGGAGAGCTGTTCAGTAGTGCTTTGTGAAATGGAATCACACGTAAACCTAAATTTTTCGGAATTGAGCGGAGTTGCCCGACCCAAAGGTTCCGTCGACGCCGGTGACGGCGACGGCGCACAAGATTTTCACTCAGAAGACAGGCACACAAAGAACTTTCAGCCTTTCCACTCTGGTGAAGAAGGACCGCCAGCGGAGCTGTACTATCGGAAACAATATGAGCGTGAACGCGCTTCCGCGGTGACAAGCGGAGCCGCGTTCACGCTCATATTGTTTCCGATAGTACGTACATTGGAAAGTAATGGCCGGCCGCAAGTCGGCAAGCCAGAGTGTAGAGGGAAGGCTGCCGCCATCTATGAGAGACGGCGGCAACCAGATACGTGGCTTGCCGCCGTTGCTCATAGATGGCGGTAGGTGTCCAGAGTTCGGTGTCTTCATTTCTTTGCGGGGGACACGATCCTAGGGAAACTAGGTATTAACAGCTCTGCTGTAAAAACACGTACACAGTGCTGACTAGCAACTCAGGTTTGTATTTCTTTTTCTCTAATCCTCTTCTCCTTCTCACTACGAAACGAAACATTAGAGAAAAAATGTACGGTGCGAATTTAAGTGTAAAATATGACGAAGAAAAAACAAAAATAATAAGAATACTACGCTTAAAATAAACTAAAAGCATCGTTTTCTTTTTATTTTATATATTCATATATTTAAAATAAAATAAAACTGTCTCACGGACGGCAGGGTACAGTGTGAACGCGCAGATCGTAAGCGGCCGTAACGTATGTTGTCGTAAGATGGTGTTCTGGGGTCCCATTGTGGCGCACCCGTTAAGGATACACACGTCGGCGCTCGCTATGTGTTCAAAAGAGCAGTATCACATGGAACATACCAATATCTTGTTAAAAAAGTCTCGAAAAGGAATTTTAAAACGAATTAAACGATTAGCGAAGAGCACCTGGTGAATGTCGCTAACGCCTCGTTTGTAATGCTCGTCTAGGAACCTTGACAGCTAGTGACGGAGGTCATCTCGCCTCCGGCCACGACGAGAGAAGGGGGAAGGAGGAACTCCCCTCTTCCCGAGAATCCCTTTTGTGTGTCGCAGAAGTCGCTATTGTCCCCCTACAAGATTATAGAAGATTAACCCGTCACTCGAAATTCGTACAAAAGCAGCCGCTTCGGTGGCTGGAACGACTAGGCCATCCTCTCGACGTCAGCCTCGCCGTAGCTTTGCTCGTCTTGAGACGACCTACGTCACGATTGCGTTGGATGCCACGTGCTCTAAGCTGGGCCTTCTCCGAGCGCTTGCCAGATTGGGCAGTTTATAACGAAAAATACAGCCACCAGGATCAAAATACAAACGTGCGATTGTCATTTACGGATATTGTGGATCATATTCAACCTATTTTTGAACACGACGGGAATATGTCAAATTTCGTTGAAGTATCCCTTTAAGGGGTAAATGTAGTAACTTTTTATGGTTGAAAATAGTGTGCACGTGATGTTTCGAATATGATCATGCAAAAATATGTAAGAAACGAATGTGCCGCTCGAATGCTGTTTTGCTCGGATAGAGCGTACTCCAGGCCCTCGGTGCCTGGAGTACAGATTATGTCGATCGTTCCGCTAGTCGCGCTCTTCCACCATGATTTTGGATGACCGTGATTGAAACATCACGTGCAGCATATATCTTCAACCGGAAAGAACACCGCCAGGGTGTTCTTTCCGGTTCGCCACATTCGAATTTGGGAAGACGCCCTGGAACTCGCTCAGCCCGCTTTCGGTCAATGGCGCCTCCTCGTTTGTCTCATATACTTCCCGACGAATGGCCAAACTCTACATATACGGCTCTGTACGCCAGGACCGACGACAGCGACACCCGAGACTGCGAAAAAAATCCAGCCTTTGAGTGACATAGAACGCGACCAGAAGACCGATGTCACCAGTCAGTTTCGTTATGCCGCCGCTGTCGGCATGCATCGTGAGAATCAACGTGAGAACTGTACCATAGCCTCCTCTATATACTGACAAAGCCTGGCAGATCGCCACGAGACGCAGCCGCCGAAAGTGAAAAGGTAGAGCGGCAGGCAAGAGGCTAGAGTTCCTGTATAGGTTCCCTACGGGAGCCAGAGTTGCGCGTTCGATTCCACGTACCGCGTGCCGCCCTCGCCGCTATTCGCCGAGATCCGATCACGTGAGGAGCCGAATCAAGTGTCGTGCAGCAAAGTAGACGTTGCACGCGCCCCGGCAGTACGTTCCCCTGCTTTTGAGCGCGCCGCGCGCCTCGAACGCGCGGCGCTGCTATTCGCCGAATTCAGTCACGTGAGGAGCTGAATCCACATGCCATGCATGAACGCGCAACTCTGGCTCCCGTAGGAGACCTATAGACGCTTTGCAGCAGCTGTGCATGGGCGCCGCCATAAGCGACCTTCAGTTTTTGTTTCCTCTTATTACGTTCGCTTCACGTCATCGTTGCCACAGCAGGACAGGTTATTGACACTTTAGGTGCTACTGTGTCCTCCTCCTCAGAATAGGCCCCTGTGGAGGCTCATAAGCGCCCGCTTCAGTGGCTCGGCATTTCGGTAAAACAGGAGAAGGTCGGCTATGGCGGCTCAATCTGGCGCGTGTGCAAAGCGTCTATACAGGAACTCTACAAGAGACTAAAGCCCCTTGATAAAGGCGTTTTTTACAAGTACCGCCAACCATTGTTGTGGAAACGCGCGAGACACGTGCCACGAGAGGCTGCTCCGCCGCCATTCGCTTCCAAGGGCCGCTCATTTTAGTGCTGCGCCGCCGTTTGCTTCCAAAATCCGCTCGAGACACGGGCCACCTGTGCTCGCGCATTTGACGCTACTTGCAAGACAAACGGAAACATATCGAGGGGCTTTACAAGAGACCAGAGCCGTTTATTGAGAGAGTTTGGCCATACATTGGTTTGAATAGGCGAGCATCTCGGGGCCAACCACAGGCCGCGAAACAGCCCCTAGCGGTGGTCGTGTGCTCTAAATTTGTGACACGACTTACTTCGTTTCACCTTATGTGCGAGCGAAGGCAAAACTGGAAGCGCGAGCACGGAAGCTCCGTGCGTTCAGGCTTTGCTCGAGCGCGCGAGCTGGGGAGAAATGCAAAAAGCGCTGGTCTCGCGCTTCTATAGCTTTGGCTTCGCTCGCAGATAAAGTGAAACGGAGTATAATTTGAGCCGTGCCGAGCGGGACTCCGCGTCTCAAGACGCTCGCGCACCCCACCCTTTGCACTGCTTTCTTTCAGCCAGTCTCAGGACGCTGTTCTAGCAGTGCAGACAAAGGCGTGGGCACGAGCGCGTGGCTTTGGAAAGTGCCTCCTATGCACGAGGTCTCGTGCAAACAAAAGCGTTTCGCTGAGCTAGGCTCACGCGCCTGTGCCTTTGTCTTCACTGCAGACATTTGTGAGATGGAGTAGAGGTCTCCTGATTGGTCGACGCTGTGTCACAAATTTGGTTTACGCTCTAAGCGTGGGGGGAATCTTCGGCGCTGGCGGCGGCCTGCGCTCCGCCTATTGTCCAAACTCTCCTAATATACGGCTCTGCAAGAGACATGTAACGGGCGCCCCGCTGCGGCGAGACGCCGAAACACACTTGTCCCGAGCGATGGAATGTCCACTCGTGCTCCTCGCGTTCCTCGCGCTACCGCTTCTTTTCTTGTCGGGTTTGAAGACCATGTTTCGGGTCCTCGCCGCTGCAAAAACTGTGCGGTCACATCCAAGTTCCCCGAGAAATGCTCTCTGCTACCAGGTCCTCTCGCTCCAAATCTGCGACCGGGCACTCTATAGCTCTGTCGTCGATCTGCCAGGCTTTGTGAATATAGAGGAGGTTATGACTGTTGTCTTTCTGCAGGCGCGACAGCCCCGAGGCTGGTCTACGCGAGTAGAGCACGAGACGGCACGAGCTGTTTCGTTGCCTCATGTGAACTACTGTCATGGCGGCGTCACGCACGCGTGGAACGCTTAGTGAGATCGGTTTATTCAGGCTCGTCATACGATTGGTCTAGTGAACGAGACCTGCAACTCTTCGTTTTCGACCGTAAATTGTTTAAATTTTTTTTCTTCATAAAATGAAAAATATATATTTGTCAGAAAGGTTTATCTCAATAGCAATCAAATACCATTTCACTCCGCGGACGCGTGAACATAAATAGCCGATCGCCTTTTCCTCGCGAATATTGTGCAGGTAGTGATTTGAAAGCGTTGAGTGTGGCAACACCATACAATTTTTTTCTAATAAAAACAAAACAAAAATGGCGCATTATAATTTTTTTTGTCGCCCGGTTTTTAGGTTTTTTCGCTTGAAGGGAGCTGCAGGAACTGTTCCAAACTGACCGGTGCAGTATCCAGTACTCTGAATCCATTCAAAAAGCTTCAGTCAGACCTCGTTTAGCACGCCGTTATATTTCATGCACATAATTCAGCCTTTCATCTAACGAGACCTTCCCGCGCCTGTGGTGTACTGAAGTGTTGTGCGCATAAATGCGGGAACGAGGACATCGGTAAACGCACCTGCACGAGCCCAAATCTGCGTCGCTTCTGTGCCGAGCCTCTTCGAACAGGACCATTCGTGTGTCATGTCTTGGGTTAGTAAAGCTGATGGCGTCTGCGTTAAGCCTGTTACAGTATTCTGTCTCACTTGATAGGTAGCAGCGGCACGCAACAAATATTGTTCTTCGTAATGTGATGTAGAATAAACGATATATACAACAGATAAGGCCGATACACACGGTTGCATTTGAATGCGTTGCGTCGACAGACGGCCGCAGAGTCATTGGGTCATATACTCATTCGTGCTTTGTGAAGCGTGGCAACCAATTAAAGGAGTATCTATAGCTTGCAAGCGTTATACGAAGCATGAAATAAATAATTGAGGTTGTGTGAATATTTATACAGCGGGTAGTTGGTCAGCCATTTCAAAGTTGCGACGGGTCACTCGCTGTAGATGAGCAATTTAGCCAGTGCAGTACAACCGCTAGCCTGGGGTCTTTAACGTGCACCACGCAGTAGTGATACACGACCGCACTCCGGTACGATGCTCATCCAGATCAAAACGGGCAGGGGTGGGGATTGAACACAGGATCTCTGTGTTCTGCGTTCCTGTGTTCTGCAAAACACAGAGATCCGCGTTGGGACTGCAAGCGAAGCTTGCAGTCCCAACGCGGTATGGCGCTCTCAAACCACAAGAAGGATCTGCTGCCAGTCTAATCTTTGGGGCTGACTGCATCGCTTGTTTTACTCGGGTAACACCTTGCGACATCCGCCATTATAAAAGTGTTATCTTTTCACTGTCTGCTGATCCCAAGCCATGGGTGTGGAACTCAATGGTAAAGCCGCTGAGCGGAAGGACGTGTCTGCCCAAACTTCTTTTATGTCTTGCGTGTTATCTCGGCCCGCCACCATGTTTCGTACTCCTGTTTTGTACGGCATGTCTCCTGATGCAGTCATGTGACGTGAAACTTAATCCTGGCCCAGACACTGCTGAGTTCGCAAAAACTGGATGCCAATTATGCTTACTCCTCATCTCTTGACGAAATCAACTCACGAGTATACCAAACTGATAACACTTCGAGATTAAACCAAATTGAAGCAGGTGTTTCGCAGATTCAACAGAGTTGATTCGCTTGAAAGTAAGCTACTGAATTCTTCAAGACTACCGAAGATATGTCCGTACTGAAATCGGACCTCGTTCTTATCGAATCTAAACTCATGCACTGTTGCGGAACAACAAAAACTTTCGACCTTTCCACTCTGGTGAAGGAGGAAGAGCAGTGGAGTTGTAGCTTCTGTTCTCGGCGGTGGCTTTCCAGGCGAGCCATCTGCTCTTCTTTCGCAAGGGAATCTGAAGCACTCGACCTAGTGGAACTTTAGGCGAGAGCCCCCCCCCCTTGGGCCCGGGCTATGATCTTTACCGAGACGTTGTTTACGTGTCATGTAACGAGCTTCTAGTAGCGGCATGTAAACAAAATAATGCCCACGTTGCCTTTGTTGACAAAATACTTGGGAAATGGAATCCCAGCGTGCTTTCGTTAGCTTTAATCTCCAGTTCTGGCCAGAAAATAACGCGCACCCCCACCCCCTTCCCCCCGGGGGGAAGGGAGAACTCAGCCTGCCCCCCCCCCCCCGGGAAAATGGAAAGTCTACGCCGCTGCTTCCATACATTTCTTATCACAGATCAGTAACCATGCCCTCATAATAATCACTCTCTCGGTAAAGGTCTCAGAGAGGCAGAGGTCCTCGAAACCAATCTGGAATTATCCAAAGACATATTTAGAAGGTCTTAATTCCTCTCTCCTTCGGGCATTCGCAGGTTTTCACAGCTCTTTCAATTATTGCTCAATCGATAGGGTGACTATATTCCTTAAGGCAGAAAACGGGACATTCCAGCTGAAAAGGGGGGGGGCAGGAGGGGAGGAAGGGGGTATTAAAGATTGAGATTTGGAGATAAAATTTAATTAAATAACTGCTCTTATTTTAATACGTTAACATATTGCACTAAGACCTAAGGCCAGTCACACTCAGAGTTCAGTTACATGCACTCATTTGGAAGGTGTTTGTGGGCAAGAGCAGTTCTAAATTTTACTGAGTAAATATTTTAAAGTGCCTACGATAATGTTTGTAAAATATACTTGCAACAAGCAAGCATAATTTCGGTTTGTTTCAACTTGCTTGGTGCCAATTTCAAAACTATGCACTCCTGCGAAAACGGGACATGATTTTTTATTGGGACAAAAAGACGGGACGGCAGAAGCGGACCTCAAAAACGGGATTGTCCCGGCCAAAACGGGACGTCTGGTCACCCTATCAATCGAGGGCAATTGAATTGTGTTCAAGAACGCAATGCTTAGCTCCGCGAATCAGCTTATTCCTAAAAGAATAATTACCTCAGACACATCATCTTCTTGGTTGTCAGTGAAAGTAAAGCGAATTCTAAATAAGAAGAGACGTTTATACCGTAGGGCTGTAAACTTAAACACAGACGGTATATGGCTTCAAGTTTAAGCGTTCTCCGAAGAATGCAAACGGTAAATTCAGTTAGCAAAGCAAAGGTTTTTCAACGATGATCTCAGGAAAGTACTAACTGAAAACCCCCAAACGTTTTGGTCTATTATCAATCCTACTCCTCGCGGTGTCACCCTCCATACTCCGGGCCCACAAGATCACACATTATCATCCACAGTGATTGCCTCTAATTTTAACTAATATTCCAGTAAGATCCTTATGCGTAAAACTTTTCCAGTGCTTCCCTTGTCTAGTTTTGAACGCCCAACGGACATGCCGGATGCTTACCTCTCTATAGTCGGTATTATTTAATGTTATAAATCTCCTTTCCATAAACTCTTCTCCTGGCTGTGATGGAATTAGCTCCAGACTTTTGAAAATGACGAACGATACATCCGCTCAAATTCTGCTCCTTATTTTCGAACAATTTTTAGCCCTTTCCCAACTGCCATCTGATTTGCTAAATGCGAACGTAGTACCCATCTTCAAATCAGGTAATCCTAATGAGCTAATTAGAGGCCTATCTCACTGGCTAGTGTATCATGCAAAATGTTAGAGCACATAGTTCTCAGTAACATATTGTCACATTGGATAGTAACAACTTCTTTCCTAATCAGCATGGATCTTGTAAAAACCTACCTTGTGTTACTCAACTAATCGAACTCACCTACGACCTTCATAGACGTCATCTCTGTTGTCCCTCAAGCACTGTACCTCAGGGTTCAGTTCGTGGCCCTCTTCTTTCTCTAGTTTATGTAAACGACTTTTCTTCTTTTTTATCTTCCTCCGTAAGACTGTATCGTTGACGGCCTGGTGCTCCATCGCAAAGTTTCTTCCATCGAGGATTGTAGGATATTACAAGAGGATCTACGAAAAACAAACCACTTGGTGTAACTCTTGGCTCGTGACGATTAACCAGGATAAATCTAAAATAATGTCTTTTTCCAATTTTTTTTTTTCAAATACTATTTCAACTTGCGAGCTTCAACGGGTGGCACATTTAAATACTTAGGGGCGTATTTCGATGAAGATCTATCATGGAAGTGTCACGTAAACTACATCTGATCTAAAGCTAACAAAAGGTTGGGATTTTTAAGAAAGCATTTCTACCTCACCGACTCATGTGTCGGCGAGGTAGTTCCATACGCATCTATCGTATGGAACTCTTATCAAATATACCTCATTAACCAACTCGAAGCTGTCCGGAATCGTGCGGCCCGTTTTATCAGAGAGTTTTAGTAGATCGTTCCGATACCTCCGATACCCCCGATAACGATACTATATATGTAAGCGCAAAGGCGGAGGCAGAGTATCGGGTATGGTTATCGGAGTCATCGGAACGATCTACTAAGACTCTCTATTACTGCAATTATCCCCGGAATAGCGTTCCGGGAATAATTATCTCTCCAAACTCTCGACACTCGCAGAAAAATTGACCGGCTCTATTTCATGCACAAACTGTACTACTATACTGTACTGTTCGCCCCATCATATTTCCTCTTGCCTAGATCATCCTCGTAAAGTTGAAGTCATTTTTTCTAAATCTAACGCCTACAAATACTCACCTTCCCCTATGTAGTTCTGATTGGAACAGTCTGCCCTCCAGCTTGGTGATAACAACTACAGGGTGAAACAAGGAGACGGCAGGCTCTTTAAATCGACCGGAAAATTCGGTTTCTTAACCTATCGCGGTACGACTTTGTGCAGCGTTTGCCACAGATGGTGCATTTTTTTTGTGTAAAATTTGCAAAGAGCGAGCTTACCTGAGGAAAAAGTAAAGAAAGAAAAAGGCTTAGCTGCTATGGAAACGCAGCGACGCCACCGATCTGCAAACAATACGGCGCCGTTTCGCACGGGAGACAAGAGATGGCGCAAGCGGTCGCGACGCCAACTGCCGCCAACGAACGAGCAGACGACGCCGAGAGCCGTCGTGCTTAGCAGACAAGGAACTGCAGTTCCTTGTTGTTACCGCGCCTGTTTTTGTTTCTGTGACGCGAGCCCTTTTCGAGTCGAAAGGATCGTCTGCTAAAGTGCCGGCTCTCGGCGCCGTATGCTCGTTCGTTGGCGGCGTTCGTTGCGCCATCTCTTGTCTCCCGGACGAAACGGCGCCGTGTTGTTTAAAGACTGGTGGCATAGAGTTATTACAATAAACGCTAGAGGCTCAGCTGGCGCTAGTGTGCTGTTGCATTTTGAAGCAGACAGCAAGCAGTCTAAATTTGACTTCCGGTAATGTATTCCTATGGAAAAAAGCGAGTGCATTTTCTCTCTGCGCTCGATTAGAAGAGCAAATATCACGAATAATTTGTACGTACTAGGCACATTGGAACATTTCTCAGTCACGCAGACGAAATAAATGGTCAGTTACGGTGTTTTTCTTTCAAATTCATCGCATTAAAAACGGTGCTAAAACGGCTTCGTACGTGTATTTTTGTGCACTGTCGGACACTGTTAGCGCGAACACGGCGTCGACGCGTTCCAACATGGGGGATATACGTGCCAAACGAACGAAGGACATGTAGAAAACCGAGAGAGACGGCAAGAACTAAGCAGTAACACTGGCTAAGTAACTCCTTGTGCTTGCAGACGATCAAAATAAATTGAAAGTCACGTAATATAGTCAGATTTGTTATAAATAAGTACTGCGAAGATGCTTGTTCTGGGTTCAAATGGTTCAAAGCATCACCCGCACGCTCCAAATCTTTGCAAATAAAGGGAGCCAGAGAGCAGGTGCCCGATAAAAACTGCCCGACATGGGAAATAATAAAAAGACATACCTTTCGTAGCTCACGTGCTTTATTTTTTGCGTTCGAATGTTTCTTTAACCGATCGTAAAGATGCGCACGACGGAGTTATTTTCATCCAGGACGGGCATATTAGCAATATATAAGCACCACCGAAATGCTAGCGAACCTGAACACACACTACATTCCTTTCGATCGATAGTTTGCTTAGAACCGTCGCTCGTTTTCACATACCTTCCTGGAAACAGGGGTTTGGGCCTGAAATAGAGCGAAGTTTAACATCGCTCAGTGGTAAAGAAAAATGCTGTAACTAAAGCAATTACACTTTCACAATACCAGTAAAGGTACATACTATCCGTTACAACCGGTATGACAAAAGTTATTCATGTTATTTTCCGGCGAAGAGACAAAATTCACGCGCGTTTTCCCATAGGAATACACAGGGAGGCTGGAAAAGTAGACTGCATGCTGTCTGCTTCAATTTGCAACCGGAAGTCCCGTAGACACTAGCGCCAGCTGAGCCTCTAGCGTTTATTGTAATAACTCTATGACTGGTGGCGTCGCTGCGTTTCCATAGGAGCTAAGCCTTTTCTTTCTTTACTTTTTCCTCAAATAAGCTCGTTCTTTGCAAATTTTACAAAAAAAATGCACCATCTGTGGGCAACGCTGCACAAAGTCGTAGCGCGACAGGTTAAGAAATCGAATTTTCCGGTCGATTTAAAGAGCCTGCCGTCTCCTTGTTTCACCCGGTATTTCTAGCAGGGGGTTGTTCAGTTGGTTGAATAATGTCTGTATAAAGAGACTTTTTTCTTCGTGTCCTCATTCGTTTTTTTCCCCAATTTTATTATTAAACATGTGACTTTCATGTACCCCCTTACATAATGGCCTTTAAGGTAATAAAATGAAGTGAAATGAAAAAAAAGCACCCCTATAGCTCATCGAGCCAGCTGCGCTCATGAACACTAAATTCTACAGCAACCATTGGTTCATCGTTGACGTCACCTTCGTTCTAGATTGTATGGATCGAAAGCCGAACGTCAGTTTCGTTTTTGTTGATTTATTTTCACGAAATAATAAGCTTCACATAATTTTATAAAAAAGATGGAGCGTTTTTGGCAGGTCCCTACAAAGTTGAAAAACACTCTTTGCTAAAAATGTTTAAAATCGTCTTCATGGTCGTCCCTTCAAGTAAATTTGAATCTAGGTTACGTTTATTCAGTTTTAACGGCAATACCTGATGAGTGAATTTATCGAAAGCTTTGAAAATATCGAGGAATACGCAGTCCGCTTGCGACCCATGGTCCAGATTGACATGCGGAGTATGAGTGAAGCACGAGAGATTCGCAGGAAGATGACTTACGAAAGGCATGTTGACAGGGATTAAAAAGGCATAAAATGACTTTCTTACGATCCAATATCTAAAATTACTATGCTCATCTTACTATTGGTACAAGGCAAGCCACAATGTCGAAACATTTAGGACTAACGCCGGTTAGAGTGCCGTACACGATGCTTAATTCCGAGAGAGCGATTCCCGGTTGGGGATTTCTGCAGTTTGGAGTGGTACAGTTGGCTATTCTGGCGGCATCGGTTGCTGCAACACGAGCACTATGGTATATTGCAACTATCCCTAGAGTCACTGAAGAACTCACGCTTCAGAGTAATTTACACTTAAGACCTATCGGGGCTTAAAATCAGTGTTGCCAATTATCTGGAGTCCGAAGTCGCAGGAAACACTAGGCAGAGAATAGTTTGCGACTGGGGAAAACGATATGGCCCGAGGACGCTGTGTCTAAAGCTCAGAAAATGACATTTCCTATTGCTGTGCACTAAGCAGCAAGATGGCGGCGGCCACGAGATAATCGAGGAATGGGTTGCCGACACTCTAAGCGCAGCTTATTTGGAGCCCGACGTCTGTGACTTAGGCCAACGATGACGGTGGCAGTAGCACTCGGCGCACAGGAAGGCTCCGGAGAAGCCTATGCCCAGCAGCCAAAAGAGGAAGACCCCCTGGAGCGTGTCCAGCTGGGAGGAGGACCGGGCCCTGTCCTGTCCCTGGGCCGACTCCGCCCTGCAAGGGTCTTCGTCGCTCTTGGCATCCCGGTAGTACTTCTGGATGAAGCCACGCTCCAGCAGGAGCTCGATCCTGGGGATAGCAGCACGGAATGATACTCTGAAAAAATGCTATCTTAACCCTACCTAAGGGCTCGGGATACATAGAATGATTTGAACTTGCGCTAAACTTGGCAGGCAATTGGGAGCTTTCGAAGACCGTCTCCTCCCTCCGCTTTTCACCACAAAGACATCTCTACTGCGCCTGCGCGCCGCTGGGCTTGTCCTCAGAGTTCCTGACGTCGTAGTTGCGGCAGCTAGGTTGCGGGTCGGTGCTAACAATCTACAAAGGCTCCCAATGTCTTACACGCTAAAGTTAGCGGAATGACTCCTCGCTAACCGTATCGGAACTTGAGTTCGTTCAATTTCAGCGGGACGTGAGTGCGCTATATTTGGCAGGCGTCCCTTAGCAAAAAGAGGCCGTACTTGAAACGAATTTGAAATATATTGAATATGAATATTCATTTTGTATTCATTCTGTATTATTTTGTCCGCATTCGAAATACGCACGTAATGAATTCTAAATATATCATAAATATTAATCAGAAAAGATTTTAGATACTAGTATACCAAAAATACAATCTTCCCTCTCAAGATGTCATTTGTGTCCTAAAAAGCGGCTACGCAATTTATTCTTTTTTTATTTTGTTTGTAAATGTATTTTTTTGGTATTTGAAGGCTCTACTAAATACATCCCACAAATACACGCCAGAAACGAACACAAACACAAACACCATGACGCACTGAACACCCGAATCACAGTCCCCTTGACTGCTCTAGAGCCTATATAGCCTACATATTCAAGGTAATCATTTGGCCGGTGACCAGCTCTGCACTTATTAAGGTTATAAGTATTCTACCTTCTCCTAGGGAGTCGGTCAAATGGGAAACAGTGTTTTGAAGTTCGTGGACGATATCTCTTACTAAAAAGCATTGGTACAACTAATAATAATTTGGCGCAGTCGCTAAAACAATATCCAGAAAAACGGCTTCTAGAAGAAATGTTATTGCTTCTCTGCATAGCACCACTCAGGATGAAGCGAGACAAGCTAGTTTCTTTACTTTAAAATGGTAATTTTGCTTTTCTTTACTAGTTGACTATTTAATATGGTTATTAACGTCACTATATTAAAGTCACTACTCACATCACATACAGTGGCGAGTATACACATTCCGTGAACTAACATTGCGCTAACCCAATTCCACGCCAAACATATCTACTCACAGCTCTTGCTGAAGCTTTCCAGCATCAGCAAGTGTTGTGGTTGTAGTTCCCGAACCCCGTTTGTGATTGGTGTGCAAGAAACTCATCAGGTGTGTTCTTGATAGAAAAAAGGAAACAATAACATAAACTTCTCTGAATCATCAGTGCGATGCTGCACAACTCAATTGACAAACTAATCAAATGTTGTATTTAGGCAGTTCAATGTACTCCACATCTGCTTGAAGTGAATTTCTGATAGGCGAGCTTTTTCAATACTTTGGTAGTTTAAGTCAAACTACCAAATTATTGCAGTCAAAAGGTACTTACGGTATAACACTACAGTATTTACGATTTCCAGGTATTTTAAGAGCATTCTGCACATATTTTTGATCGCTGCCTTTTTTTAGGGTTGGAGTATATTTTGCATGAAATAAACTAATATTTTAAGAAATCTAATTGAAAGGTATTTTGTGCCTACTAATTTAGTATTTTCATATTTCAGAACGCATGAAGAGAACTTCAAATGTTGTTTAAATACAGGCATTTTAAAACTATTTTCAGAAATATATTTTAGAACTAAGTAAAAAAAAAAGAGGTGTGTATTTTCGGTCTATTTTTTGTGTACTTACAATTATGAGCTGTACTTCAAATACACTCAAATTAGAATGTGGTATATTTCAAAAGTCTTAGTTTACGCTAAGGGGTTTCACGGACTTTTGTGGTACCACACATAAGACTTGCTTCGACGATCCCAACCCTCCATGTTAAAAGATACCCAAATACACCCATTTGAACCATATCACATAATTCCATCCCACATAAAAAGAGCCACAACAACGTTATGACATATTTTATGCAGTTTTTTCAATAAAGAACATACAGGCCAATTTGATGTTTGCCCTTGATCGTCTACAAATAGTTTGCCTGCCAGATCTCACATAAACATTGTTTTCTGCGACTTGTATTTAACTCATTTCCAGTTATGGACATTTCATTAAAAGGGCATGACACACAGTACCCTAGAATATTTTGTGTTTTAGGTGAATGAAACGTGAATAAAATATTAGAGACTGTCTTGAGCCACCTAAAAATTATGTCCAGGGATAAAGCTACAGACTTTTTAGATTTACTTTCATATGAGTGTTACAAATTGTATTAGGGAATATGGGTCGTATGCATTTTTTTAGAAGAACATATTATGCGTAAAGGTGTGCGAAAATTCAAGTTTTCAGTTCGAACAGAATAGTGATTGACCAAATAATTCGATTCGACTTTCGGATTCCTAGCATTCGAGCTTGCGAATAATTCGACGCGTCAAACATCATTACTGCTGGACAAACCTGGGTTTATTCAAAAACACTCTCCCTATTGCGACGTAGCCCTAGCAGGCTTCTGCTGGGTCTGATGCCCTTGTTTTATTAGAACTAACTGCTTCGAAGAATCGGCTAATCAGCTCGCTATCTCGTCTCTGCGTGTGTCCATCGGAGTGAGCTGGTTCTATGATTTTCTGCAGGAGTTCGTTTTGAAGGCCTTTAAAGGGCAACTCCGCTTCATTTTTGATATTTAGAAAACTATGCAGCCCTCTTCAGTATCATATAGGAAGACCCCATGTCAAATATTACGATCTAATTCCGTCTATATATTTCATAAACTGGCCAGCAAACTTTCAAATGAGCCAAGTCGCCGAAATCTGCCAACTCTAGCGTGCGACGTGAGGCGCAATCGTCAGCGCAGTCAATGCGACGGAGTTAGAGCGGCCAACGTTGAACCACTACGCCAAAGGCATGACTACGTCATTCTCGCGTTTTGTTTGTTTTTACTTCTCAGAGCGAAATTGAACGATGACGTCATGAGTTTCTCCTCCCGGTGTTGGCTCAAGGGCGTCCACGTGATCACCGTAACGCGGATGCGCTAGTTTGCGCTGCCCTGCGCGCTTATCGGTCTGTTTCTCCGCTCCCCCTCTCCTCTTTCGTCTTCTCCCCTTCCCCCTCTCCCCCGGGCCATCACCGTCCACGCCATCCGAAGCGACCTGCCCGCGTCGCGTGTCCTGTTCCTCGCCCCCACGAACGTCACAAGACCACGTGGTTCGACGTGACGTGGCCATGACTCTGACAACACGAGGCCAATGTTGCCTGACGCAACCGAAGTTTCGGTTTCGGTATCAGCTGATGTTTAAATTAAGATTACACAAATAATATTTCACATTTCGCGAATTCGAAGACGTAGAGCTGTTTAGTAGTGCTTTGTGAAATGGAATCACATGTAAGCCTAAATTTTTCGGAATTGAGCGGAGTTGCCCTTGTAAGGAGCTGTGCAACAGTTTCAGTGCTTTGCTTAACTAATGTGGGAGTTGGTGTCTCGACATTTCTGAAGTAAAGAACAAAAAACCGCTTTCGCCTGCATGTCCTAGTTTTTATTTTTAAAAATGGACAAAGATTGAGGTTTTCGGCGCCTTCAACTCCTTCACTAACTTCCGAGTCACGTGCGCTGTGACGTCAATGGGGAAGGCGCGGGGTTCCGGTGAAGCTCTCTCTTTAGAGCCATCAGTAGCCTCGTTTACATGAATACGACTTCAGCGCATCGACTCCAATCGTCCTCCGAAAGAAGCCGACGCGGCAGCAGTTTACATGAATGCGCACCAAGCCCTACGCGAAGGTGGCGCCACGCCGTGTCAAAGTTCAAAGTTAAAGCTGCGTTTCCGGTACCGGCCGCATCACGTGACCACGTTTTCTGGTGCATCGCACGTGAGGTTCGTGAAGGCGTCGACGCTTTCGGCGAGCTTGAAATAAATATCGTGCCCGCAGTCTTCGATGCTGTGCAAGGAGTTACGACACGGAAGAAACATCAAAACCCTAACGTCTTGGGCTCCAGGTCGGGCCGCTGGGCCACTCTGGATCAGAGGCGACGTGCGTGCGCACGGCCTGGCGAGCGAGATCGTCGTGAACCGCTCCGAGGACGGCACCGCGCTTCGTCTCGCCATACCTTGCCAATCACGACCGGACCCCGAGGCCGAAAGGCTCCGGCGTTGCCAGGGACGGCACCGAGGTAGGAGCTGCTCGTTCTGCGCTACCATGCAGTGCTCGGAGCTCTCGGCGTCGTTCGTGTTTGCGCCGAAACCTCTAGGCACTCCCTTGGACACGCAAATCGTATTTCGCAAGGCTTGGACAAGGGCCGCCCTCTCCGAGCAGCTCAGTGATATTCCGCTCATTGAGTTTGTCAATAAAAGCTCGCGTTTCTTCTCGGGAGGAACTGCGGGCGACCACACGGAACCGCTCTCCGCCGCCGCCGACGAAGTTGGCCGCCGCCATGTTCTCAGCTGTTCCTGGCTGTTCACTGCTCCTGCAGCGAGCGCCTTCCCCATAATCCTCCCCGTTCCGAAATGCGATGCGACCTCCGTTTACATGGGCTGAATGTGCGCACTCGCCATCTCGATCCACCTCTGTCTGGCGACTTCGAATGCGATGCGCTTCTCCAGCGCATTATGCCGTTTACGTGACCGCATCGAATGCGACAACTGGATTCGATGCGACTAAGTCGCATTCATGTAAACGCGGCTCATGAGCGGCGAGAACTCATCCGCTCGTGACCACGTGTTGGCGGGCAGCGCGAACAATATGGTGAAAGGAGGAAAGTCTCACTGTCCCCTCTCCCTCCGGCTTCTGGCGGCTGTTCCGCTGGTGACGGTTTTGTGGACCTAGGATAGATGGCGCCACTGAAACTCCGTGTAATAAAAGTTTTGTCGATGATACCAGGTTTTTGACGCATTTATATTTATGTTGGAACAACAAGATTTATAGAAAAGTTACCTTTTATGGCGCGTTCACACTGGAAGCGGATCCGCGTTCGCCAAGCGGATACGCGCGTTCTCAACCGCAAAGCGGCTGAGATCGAGCGGTTTGAGCGCGTTTCTGGCAACCGCTTGGGGACCGATTTCTCCCAACCGCTTTCACGAACCGCAAAGCGGCAACCAATCGGAACGCGACGCTGACGTGACGTCAGTGTCTTTCAAAACAAGATGGCACCTGTCGCTGGCGAGACGTTAGGGACTACAGCGCCGCGATGTTCACGTCCGTCACTTGAATCCGCCGCGAAAAGATTTGACTCGTAATCTTAACGGGCTTCGCACCGGTGATTTGGTTCGGGTAAGAGTTTGTTTATTATTCCGGGTGCCACAGCCCGAAGCTCGCTGCCTTGGTAGTCTCTGCCCGTAGAACGTCGTCCTAGCCCTCATAGCGCCGTCCGGTTGGTGAAAGGGGCACATACGTGTAAGGGCGCATGCCTTTCCCTCCTCACCTGCACACCGAACGGCACCACAAACTTTTAAGTGCAATAAAGTACTATCACTATCACTATCACCCGCCCCTGATCGACCGAAATGTCAGCTTTTGTACCCAATAAGATAATCGCGTGAACTATTGAAAGCATTCAACACCGTGCATGATCACCACGAAGACCGATAGAGACGTCGTGAGCCCGATTGCTTATCCAACGCAACACCGCGGAGCAGGCAGGGTACCTGTGCTAGCTCGACCCGTAACGAGTACTACAACCAAAAGAAATAAAAGAAACATACTCAAGAAATAAAGTGTACGTACCAGACGATGCAGAGGTAATCCATACGGCGTTTATTTGAGCTTAATGTCAAACAAACAGTAGACTCGATCGACGTTCGAGAGACGAGAGGAGAGTCCGCCACCAACGAAGCTACGACCGGCTAGCACCGAACACATTCCCCACACCACGGTCCACCGAAGGCTCTGGGTCCACCCCACCGTTCACAACTTCGAAAATGATAAGAGCGAACGACGAGGGAGAACACTGGCCCTCTTTCCCGAAAAGAAGGTCAGCTATTCATGCGGGAAGGGTCCACTTCGAAGAAAAAGTCGGGGGCATCCTGTTCTGAGTCAGCAAGGCGCGCCTAGCTGGGCTTTTCTTGCGGGCGAAGTCGAGGGAAGCACAGGCGAGTTTTGCGGGTCCATGTCTCTTCTTTTCGCTGCCCGAACTCGTGATGCGTGCGAACATCCCGAAGAAAAATTTTCCGGGTATTTCCGGGTGCCAAAATAGCAAACTTTTGGCTTTGGATCGTGGATTAAAGTGGATTTTGGATTGTAAAACAAGGTTGCCAAACGCAACTCTCAAAAGATCACGCGTTATCGCCGAGAAACCTCCAACCGCCTCTCGCCAACCGCCAACCGCCTCTGGGTGTGTCTGAACGGGGTCGCTCGCGAGCCGCATCCGCAAACGCTTCGCGAACGCGGATCCGCTTCCAGTGTGAATGGGCCATTATCGAGCAGGTATTCGCACAACTTGCTATCTTTCTACAAGATTCCCCATTGACGTCATGCCGCGTGTTTCTCATGGCCGCCGCTCGCGGCTGCAGGTCGAGGAATATTCTCATTTTTGCCTCGCGATTACGCGGCGGAATTGCAACATTTCGAAGGAAGGAGGTGTGTTTTCTGTCCTTTGTGACAAGGTGAACAATGTCAAAAGTAGAAAACGCCAATTCTTTCAATGTTAAAATCGTTGCACAGCTCCTTTAAGCGGGATTCACCCGCGATTTATTTGTAGCCTTTTCCTCATAAATGGCGCAGAACGTTTCCGGAACAAACGACTTGCATGCTCGCAGATGTGCATGCAGGTCGGGCGCTTGGAGTGGGCTCGGGCCACGGGCTGTTCGCCGACAATCTAGGCGAGCTGTATTTTGTCGTGGCCTCCGAAATTTTTTGCGCGCTCTTCTCCGGCCTTTTTAAACCTTCGGGTGCCCAGGAGAAAAAGCGAGCCGAGTCAAGCCCGGTTCACACAGTTGCGTTTGACTGCGTTTGACTGCGTTGCGGCAGCGAGACACCAGGACATCCCTGCTGCTTATATCGCGTGCCAAGAAGATTCCTTGAATTGGATTCCACGCTTCATACGAAGCACAGATGTGCCGGTGACTCGCTTTCGGTTCTCGCCGCAACGCAGTCAAACGCACTCCAGCGCAAGTGTCTGAACCGGCCTTCAGTTTTCTAGATCTCCACATGCGGCGCTTATAACCAAACCAGGAACAGAAACAGAATCGTCACAACGCACGCTGTCAAGTTTGAGCCCGCGGCACGAAGCTTGCATTGTCATTGTCCTCATCAGCAAAATAGATACAGGTAAATCGATCTTTGTGGATTCGTAATTTTTATTTGCTTCTCCGGTTTTTGCGCTCTTTCGCTGGATGATAGCTGAGAATGTAAATTTGACTGCGAATCTATGTTTGTCTTCTGCGGATACTTTCTGGGCCGGCGTAACAGGCACATACATATTTTTGACATCATGAATGAAACAGCTTTCTGAACTTCACTTACGGGCACGAACATTTGTTGTGCACCTTTCGCGTTTTGAAAAGATTAACCTTCAAATATCGATCGAGTTCTTCCTTTGCCAAACGTCTGTGTGTTGCGACGAGAGTCGGGGAGCATATTTCGTACCGCTCCTGAGTTCCGTAGACCGACGATAATGGCGATGCTGATAATTCGCGGCAATACCTTTGTATTGTTTAATTCGGTTGCGAGGGCCGCCAAGCACCCCGCAGCAAAAGCCAGTGCGGGAAAAATCTCGAAGGCCTAAATTTATTATACTTTATCATCAAATAGTTTATCAAATACTTTACTAGTAAAGTACTTGATTTTGTTCACTCGGTGTCCGCCACAACTGGCAGGGGCCAACTAGAGTCACTAAATGAGCTGCGCTTAGAGTATCGGCACTCCGTTCCCGGACATTGTTGTGGGCGCCGCCATTTTGGTTCGTATGCAGAGCAGACGCAACTGCCGATCGTCATGATTGAAAAGTGCGACTTCCTCCGCATTAGATTCGGTGTTAGGAAGGTCATGTAATATTACTTTGCTTTGTCGCGAACTGTTTAAACATTTGTGGAGGACGGAAAAGTGTTTCCTGTGATTTCAGATAAAGCTTGAGAGAACTGGCAACCAGTATTTTACGACACAATATGTCCAAGTGTCGCTACTCTGAAGCGTAGCTTATTTAGTGGCACTAGGGCCAACGGCGGGCGCGGGGTACGAGCAATATGTAGTAAAAAAAATGGCTCTGATTTCCGACTGGCTCTGAAGTTGGAACCACAGTCGAAAGATTCAAACGTATCTTGTGAACACCCTATTTGCTGATATTGTGCGTTGGTATGTGCGCTCGGGTTTTCAGCATTTGCAAGTGCGTCATTTCTGCGCAGATGAAGTCGCTCACGCAACTAACGCCTTGACATCATGTATTCGCTTTGGCGGCGTTCATCGCTATACTTCGTTTCAGCTTGGGTCCAGACGCAGCCGATGCTACAAGCGCGAGCGTGTGGCCCTGAACAGTGCTTGCATTGCACGAGCGCGCGTGCTTGCCAGGGACGCTGAAAGCCCGGAGCTCGCGCTTGTAGCATCGCCTGCGTCTGGACCCAAGCTGAAACGAAGTATAGTGTGTCGCATGGAATTTGGTTTCCGACGAATACGCAGCGGCATGTTGTAACAGATTTTTGCAGCGCGAATTTCGGTGCTAATTTTCGCCCCACTACGTTCAGCATTTAGGTGCGGGGCTGTATTGAGTAGCGTCAGATTAGGCACGTGTCACGGTCCTAGTTAGAAAAGGGCTTCTGACTGTGGAGGCATTTTTAGCGCTTGTACGTGCGGCGCTTGCTTAGCTCTCTTTCGGAATCTACGAGCACCTGGGTGCTGAGCTGTGAAGATCGCATGTTGCATGCTGAGCAGTGCGATCTTCACAGCCCTGGCAGCATTTTGTAAACAAATACTTTCTGGCCGGTGCGATCGTCAGCGTTCGTGCCTGTGGCGAGTGCTTTGCACACTTTTCGAAACCACAAACCATCATTCATAGCAGTCTGGGCTGTGATTTTGTAGGCATAGTCAAGGAGTATACACATCTTTCAGCATCTACTCACCAGCACTAATAAAGCGTAAAAAGAACACAATGCACCACGTTTAGAGTTCAATCAAAACGCTAACAATGGTTTCTTTTTCGGCTTTCTTGTAATTCTTATTCGTCTATCACATTTATTGTTCGCGTGTAATGTCAGCGAGCTTGCTGAGGAGCGGGGCATTGGAATCGCCTGCCTGCGCCCATGCATAGTCTCAATAACTGGTGCTGCTGATTTTAACATTGCAATTACTAATTATTTTATTACTCTTTAACTATTGTTCTTATTTTCGCCCTGTTCGTTGATGTATACTTATATATTCTTGTGTTGAAACTCACTCCCCTTGTAAAGCCTTCGGGCCCTGAGAGAAAATAAATGCAATCAAATGAATTTCTGAAGAAGAGCGCGCGTGTACAACTTTGAGCGGAGCCATAGCCTCCTGGCAGATCGCCCAATACCACCTAGAACACAAGGCCTGCGCGCTTTCTCTCTCAAACGTCATCACCAGTAGATCCCCTCAGCGCCCCCTAGGTAGCCCGGATGAGCACCGTCGTCTGCTACATCGTCTGCTCCATCAACTGCTTCAGTGGTCGTGCTCAGAACGAGCTCAAATTGCTGTCCGGCAATCTTGATGGTGTCGCATGCACGTTGCAAATGAACTGTGGTAGCTCGTTATAGCTCGCGCTAAGCAGTCGCGCACGCAGCTTTGGCCGCCAGTAAATGCGGCGTAATTCCTCCGAAAACCAACGGGAGCGGCGGCGAACGCCGATAAAGCGACTCGGAGTCTACGAACAGACGCTTTGAGAGCCCCGTTTCGTCACCCCAACAGCTGAAACAATCCATTACGGTCAGTCCGCTTGCGAAGCGGAATCCACTGATCGCAACTGCAACGACAATCAAATAACAAAGCACGCATAAACAAAGATAGAGCAGTCTATTTAGCGGTCTCAAACACCACTTAGGAGATCACACAAGTTTGGAGTGCATCTGGAAGCGGAAGAAAGGCGTTTAGCTGCTCGAACTACGTCGTAAGAGGTTACTGTTGATCCGTTGCAGACTGCGTTGTCCCAGTTACTTACCTAAATACTAGGTGATCATTAAAACGTGCGCAAACAACATGTTAAGATTACCAAAGCAAGCGAACCAGCCGCTGCAGCACAACAAAAACAAAAAGAAGTAACAAGGAAATGACCGTGCAAACATTTTCCGAACTTTGCAGGAAAGATGAGTCCCCCTCAGACGAAAATAAAGAAAAATGGGGAACAAACAGCGAACAACGGCGAATAAAACAAAAAAGTTAGCAGACGATAGAAAAATACAAATCACCCAGCAAAAGTTTGTTCAACGAAAACGATCATTGCAACGCTTATGGAAAAAAAGAAAAAAAAAAAGATTTAGAAAGCAGCATAGCATAAAAAGTGAGCTTCACTTCTTTTTTTTTGCAGTTGTTTGTTTAGTTTAATTCGAATCGCTGCAGCAACTTAGTTACTCACGTTTGTTCGGTCTTCGGAAGCAGAAGGATTTTCTAACACATCGCAAAAACTTGTTTTGTAGTGGTAGGCAGCACATGACATGTCTGCCATCTCCAAGTATGTGGTGGTGTAATCCTGAAGGCGGCCGGTTGATCAACAAACGATGACCCATAGCAGACGTGTAGCAGACGTTCCGGCGTAGACAAATAAAATTCGAATATAAATGTATAACGAGCTTGCACTTTTAATATATTTAATAAATACCAGACAGCACAAATGAAGATTTCGGCTTAGAAACTCAATCGAAGGCGAAAATAGGAGGTCATCGCAGACGACTGTAGAAGAAAACAACAACAAAGTTGCAGACGGCACTCAAAAATGTCCGGGCACAGCGTAGCAGACAGACTGGCGGCAATAAGTGCCGAAGTGAAGAAAAGAGAGCAAAACCTAATCCAAACAAGGCAAAACAAAATGCGCCATGCGCCGAACGTCAAGTAAACAACAAAAAAAAGCACACACTCAAAAAAAGAACATAAAAGCAGGAGGAAGAAAGAACGCGACGTCGTAGCTCCTCCTCAAAAATAAAAAGAAAGTAGACTGAAAAATGAAAAGAGTTGCTGACGGCGGGTCCAAAGTTTGCCGCCTTTTATCGTAGACGGCGAGGAAGACGTTCGTTAAGCCGGGAACACATTTGCGAAAACGAACCGAAAATCGAACGGAAATCGGAGGCTGCGAAACTCGTAGCTTGCGATTTTCGGAAGACCAGCCACATGAGGTGGAATGCGCGCCGGTGGCTGCCAAGCATGCACAGCCGAAAAGGAGGATTGGCTTGTCTGTACGTGTTCGTAGAAACTTGCACAACTGCATGCATCGCGTAAAACCTCACCTTTTGATACTAGCACCGTTGCTATAATAGCCTTCCAGTGTTCCGACCTCACGAGACTGTTCCGGTAGTCTGGCGAACTACCGTCCCATATTTCGCGCCTCTTAAAAACTTCAGCTCACTTGCGCCCTTACGTTCTGCTCATTAAAAGCTCGTTGAATGCCGCGCGAGCCTTTGAACCACTACCCTTTGAGACAGAGACAGAACGGGTTTCCTCCGAAGGTTGAGATGAGAACGCCTGCGCTGCTTCCGAAGCTGTGTGAGCCGCCATGTTGCGAGCCGAACGTATCTTGTCGTTCCGTTCTGCTCCGGGCTTTCGCTCACCGAGCTCCTCCGCCCGGAATTCGGAGGCGCCGTGCGAAAATATCTGGCGCTGTAGATCTCGCGAACCGGGCCCGATTTTCGGAAAAGGGGAGGAGCCTAGCTGCCGTGCGATTTTCGTGTGCGGTTTTCGCACAAAATTCGGCTTTTTTTCGCAAATGTGTTCCCGGCTTTAGTCGTCCGGGCGCTAACAATCGGAATTTGTGTTACCGAAATCACTTCTTTTTTTTTCACTACGACGCTCTCCCCGTTTCTTTTTTCTTCTTTTCTTTGGACGCGCAAGAAGTCTGCTTTTCTTGTAACTCCGCTTCTATTAATTTCAGTAATAGCGTCAGATTTGCATGTGCACAATCATAGCCTCCTTTATACGGAGAAAGCTCGGCACATCGACGGCGGAGCCATAGGGCGCGCGGCCGCAGAAAAAAGGAGAGGAGGAGCGCGCGAAGCGGTGACCAATATGGTAGCGCAGAGCAGAAAGGGCAGAGATAGACTGCGAGCGCTTGGGTCATGAGCGGCCGCTCCCCGAACCACGTTTGTTTTTGTGTTTTCGTCACCGTCGTTTTCGTACTCCGGGAGAAACGGCTGCGGCGACGGCGGCGATTCGAAAGGGCGCTGGCAACAATGCACGATTCCGGCGGCGTCGGCAGAGTTGTCGGTGTGCCAGCGGAGTGCGCCGTCGTCGGACCATCGTGTCGTCCCGCGGAAGGACCAAACAGTTTTGACTGAGTAGTTTCGACGCCCAGGTGCCGAGGACCGTCATTTCAGTGGGAGTGTCCGATTAGCCACATTTTGAACGTCGCGTGTAGGAGCTTCAACTGGACTACAGGCGCAACAATGGAAACAGTTCGTAAAGTAGTAGTAAAAATGTTTATTGTGGACGCTGCTACCGCTCGAGCCTCCGTTGAGTAAGCGACTTGGTTTCACCTCATGTGCGAGCTAAACCAAAGCTAGAAGCGCGAGCCCAACGCTTTTTGCGTTACTGCATCGCACACACGCTCGAGCAAAGCAGCAATGCACAAAGCGTCGATCTCGCACTTCTATATTCGTTTAGTCCTATGTGGGAGCGAAGGCGAAGCTATAAGCATGAGAGGATAGCCCGAGGAAATGCATTAACTGGATAAGCGCGCGTGCAAAGCAGCGAACGTATGAGTGCTCGGCTCGCACGCCTAGCACTGCCTTCGCTCGCACGTAAGATCAAACGAAGTATATCTTTGACTTCGTTCAAACCTAAGGTGAAACGAAGTATATGGCCCATGAATCGCCGAACACTCCGAGCACCAGATACCGACCTTTCCGGGCAGTTCGTCGCACAACCTCCAACGCAAACGAAAGCGACGACCGGGACCGCTGCGGAGATGCGGACGCAGGGACGGCGAAGGGGAAGGGTTGACGTTGACTTTCTTTTCTCCGCGATTCCGAAAAAGAAAAAGAGGAAAAAAAAAGACTGTTTCTGCGTTTGGCCGCTCGCTCTTGTGTGGCGCTAGCAGTCTAGCTTCCCTCCGCTCCCGATTCCCCGCCCCTCCTCTCCTACTTTCGGCGGCCACTTTTTTTCGCGACGTGCCAGGCTTTCTCCGTATAAAGGAGGCTATGGCACAATCCACTTCTTCGAGAGCATACTGACATTGCATTGACGTACGTGGTTTGAAATTGCCTTTTGCTTCTTCATCCTATTCGCCTATTCGACAAAACTGTTATAAGCAAGACATTCATGAGAAATAGGAATTGCAACAACGAAACAAATTGATTGATAAGAACAGTAAAGTGAAACGTAGCTTCATTCTCAAATTTTTGTACATTGCCTTTTTTTCAAAAGACAATGCGAAGGTACATTCGTGTTTTGTCTCGCTTACATAAGTTGTGACAGAGTGTTTTCTTCAGGAGAGCCCCGAAATTGCCACCTGAAAGCTCTAACATCTTTCCCACGCGAAGAAAATGTCCTTCACTTATGAGGTGGCACCTTTTTTTAACATTCAAAGCAGCGAATACCCGCGACAATTTTTTTCATTCGTCACCTCGCACGGAAATAGGCAAAACCAATGCGTTGGCGGAGAATTCGTCTGGCTAGCGGAGGCGCCGAGCTCGCCAGGGGCGCTGGGATCACTTTTCGCCCGCGCTCCGCGGGGCCCCCTACTCTCGTCAAGCTTCGGGGTGTTTGCCGCTTGGAGCGGGTCGGGGATCTACTAACGAAACGTCATGCGCAGGCCTTGTGTTCTAGGTGGTGATTGGATCGCCACGAGACGCGGCCGCCGAAAGTAAAAAGGTAGAGCGGCAGACAACGGATGAGAGGAGAGCCAGGTGACGGGCGCCCCGCTGCGGCGAGACGCCGAAACACACTTCCCTCAAGTGATGGAATGTGCGCTCGCGCTACTCGCGTTCCTCGCGCTACCGCTTTTTTTCTCGTCGGGTTTGAAAACCATGTTTCGGGTCCTCGTCGCTGCAAAAGCTGTGCGCTCACGTCCAGGCTCCCCGAGAAATGCTCTGTGCTAGCAGATCCTCGCGCTCCAAACTGCGACCGGGCACTCTATGGCTCCGTCGTCGAACTGCCAGGCTGACTGCACGGGCGCCTTTAGCGTTGGCCTCATAGCCAGGGCAAGTTGGGCTACATTTGTGCCAAGCAAAAGGTGCACGGCACGCGCCATAGCTTGACCCCGGGCGCGGGCGAGATCGACTTTGCCGGATAACTGCGGGATTTTCTTGGTAATTCAATAAAACGTTTATTCCCGGTCTTGCCGCCTAGAAAATGGGTTTGAATAAATCCGCCTAAAATAATCAAAGCCTGGGCATTCGAATTTTGATGTCATCACAAGGAGATCGAGTGCAGACGCAAACAGGGGCGAATCCAGTACTCCGTTTTTTTTGGGGGGGGGGCGGAAAATTTGTAAGGATACTATTCTCCCATTCTTTCGTGTGCACCGGGGGTCCACCCGTGTCAAATTTCCGTCCGAGAAGGGGGGAGGGGGGGCGGCCGCCCCCGTCGCCCCCCCCCCCTCCCCTTGGATCCGCCCCTAGGCGCAAACTAGGACACGTGCGCATCGTTAACGTTCAGCTGGAAGTCGTGTCCAGTCAACGCGTTGAAACATGCTCAGCGTCGGGCTCGGGCCCCGAATGATGTGCCGCAGAAAAGGCTACAAGCGCGAGCTCCTTGCTCCAGGGCTCATCTCGGCGGCTCAAGCTCTCGTGCATTAAGGGCAGCTGCCAGCGCTATGAGCTCACGCTTCTAGCTTTCGCTGCGGTACAACATAAGGTGAAACGGGGTATAGACAATTGCAAGCATGGCGTCCCGACTGGTGCCCCATGCGTGCAAGCACGTCCAGTTTGCGCGTGAACGTAACTTTGGCAAGCTTGCAATCGCACGGACCTGTCCGCACGAGCAGAGACATGGCGGCGGCCAGTCGCCTTGCTTGCAATCGTCTATAGTGAGTTAGCGCCATTCGAGTGTGATGGCGTACCGTTGAAGAAAACGAAGTTGTTCATGTCTGAGACGACGGGGCGATGCAAGTTGGACGCAGTTCAATCCCCACCCCTGCCCGTTTCGATCTGGATGAGCATCGTACCGGCGTGCGGTCGTGTACCACTACTGCGCGATGCACGTTAAAGACACCAGGCTACGCGGTACTGCAGTGGCTAAATTGCTCATTTCGTGCCGCACCGCCATTTGATTCCAAGTGTCGCACGAGGCACGTAGCTCGTCCATTGGCGATTTCATGCCGCTTGCAAGACAAACATATCAAGGGGCTTTGCTCAGTTGGTAGAGCGCTCCACTGGAAATGAAGAGGTCCCTGGTTCGATACCAGGAGTAGGCGGAATTTTTCGGTCGCGCACCAGTCACCTAGTTTTGTTTAGAGATTTGTGTTTGTCCTTTGCTCCTTTGCTTCTCCGGGAATGTTTATCGACGTCCTTGTTTTGCCGTCGCCACGCCAATAGGCCCATGGTTCTCAAGTCTAAGCATTGCGTCTGGCAAGCAAAAGCTAATAATTTTGGTCACGTTTCGTTTTACGCTCCCTCACATTGCTCGCGGGCACCAAGGTGGCAAAATATCATTGGTGAATATACATTTTCGAAAAATAACAAGAACAATATAAGATTAAAAAAACAAAATATTCTTATCGTTTTGATAAGATACTGAAAGCGCGAGCTGCACTACTCTGTTGTCAATATGAAACATTTTTTTAGTTCTTTAATACGCTCTGTTTCAGCGCCTAGACAGATGCTGACACACGCTTGTACATGACCTTGACTTGTGCATAATCAAACACCGCAGCGCCACTTTACGCTCAATACAAGCATTACATGGTCGTGTCTCAAGGGCGCGCTCTCGCCCCCTGGCCGAGAGCAACAGGCCCATAGAAAACATTCACGATAGCAGCGCAAACGTTCCCCATTCTCGTTTTGCCTCACCTCTAGTTTACTACAATTTGCAGGTTGAAATGTTTTATTGTTCTTTCGTTGCCCATGCCGGATACGTCTATCAGGTGGCTGGGGACGAGAGTAAAGTTCCGTTCCCACACTTGCAACCGAGTGGAACCGAAAGAGACAAGACCGGTTCTTAAGCCTCTTGTTACGACGTAGGACCCGCTCCGCAGAATCGCATCCGGTTCTACGCCGACGCAAGAAGCTTAAAACCGGTCTCGTCTCTCCCGGCCCTACTCGGCTGCAAGTGTGTGAACGGCGCTTAAAAAACCGCTGAAAAAAGAATATATATATTTTTAACAGCCTGGTTGGGACACGTGTGTCAAAAAATAAATTTTACGCGAAAAAATATTTTTTTAGGGCAATAGGGAGTTTTCGTAGATGGTTTTGGCCGTCCCGCAAGGCTCTCCGCAACCCGCTACGATACCCGGAACTCTACAGTCAAAGCCATCAGCGCGCACGCGCAGAAGCGGCTTCCTCGTTGCGGAGGGCTTAGCGGAGGGGAAAACGCGGTCTACGAAAACTCCTTAATCGGCGCGAGACGCAAGTTAGTCGGTAGTCACCTCCTTTCCACTTGATTTCTCTCTCGGCATTTCGGACGCGTGGAGGAGAGAAGCTGTGGCCATCACGTTGAGGTGGAGAGAGTGTTTGATCATCTCGTTGAGGTAGAGTGTGTGACTCTTCCGTGAAGTCATGGACTTTGCACGATTTCCCATCCCAATTCAGACGCAACTAAAGTATACCTCGCGGCGTCAATATTGCTGTGCAAATTTTTTTTCCTCGTAAAATTAATTTTTTGACACGCGTGTCTCAACCAGACTGTTTAATCATTTTCTTTTCAGTGGCCTTTTAAAGTAAAAGGTGGCTCAGCATGCGCGAAGTGCGCAATAACGCGATGAATGGTCCGGGGAGCACGTAAAGCTTTCCCTCAGCTTAGCGGGAAGTAATTCCGACGCTCGCCTTCTGCGTTCGGCCATCTTTGTTTAGCGTGCTGTGACGCCGCGTTCTGAGCACGTGAACTGTCTTGGGCGAAATAGCTCGCGCCGCGTATTCAGCCCTGTGACTTGGCGGTTTTTTTTTTTTGCCTCTGTGTCGAGCGCTGGAAAGGCGTCACCTACTGTTCCCCGACGCCGTTGCGGAACCAGGGGTCGATGTCCTTGCGCATGAACATGGCCATGGGGATCTGGGAGATGGGGTTGGGCGCGTAGTAGAACTCGGCGTCCAGGGCTCCAAGCTGCTCGCAGCGGGCCCTCACGCTCGCTGTCACCGGCGTCTGCATCATGATGATTACCGCCTTGCCCTGCCCCAGACATGGCGAAACTACCTTTAAGAAGTAATTCAATTACTGTCGAGACCGGTTATAAAACGAAATCGGTTATAACGAAATAGCGGCTACAGCGAAGCGATTTCCGATTCCCGTTGACTTCGTTATAACCGGTCTCGACAGCACATAACTAATTACTGTTACTGAAAACGGCGAAAATGTAAACGAATTACATTACAAATGACCGCAACCTAAAAGTAATGACATTATCGGGAATTTTGAAAAGTAATGGAATTACTTTGACATTTTCAATGCCTTCAGGCAGTAATGTATGCGCATTTAACTTTCATTACATATAAAGTCACTCAAACGTTCCTGTTTTCAATGCAGTAGCCACCTGCACCTCGCATTAAAGGCCGACGACCAGACTCGAGATTCTGCAAGGCAGAAGATCCTCCTCACCATGAGGGAGGAGGAAACAGGCAGCGGTTGACAGGGTAGAAGAGGGAGAGAAGGAAGCAAGGGAAGAGTGGAAAGCGCGAACTGGTTGTTGGTCTTTAAGCGAGCAGTCTAGTCGCATTCCAGCGTACGAGGCTTAGCATTGGGATTAACCTCGTTTAGTTTGGCTTCTCTCTTTCACGAAACAGGCGGCATAGTCTTTTTTTCTTAAAGCTCGCCATAGTTTTATTTAGGAAAAAGAAATGTCGGAAGTAATTAGTAATTGTTTTTCGAAATTACTGCTTGACGGTAATTCATTGCATCGCTAAATTACCAGCATAGGTAACTAGTTTAATAAATAACTCATTTCCACGAACAGTAATTTAATTGCTGTACTTTGATTACAAGAATGGTATTAATGCTGCCCGGCACGCGCACGCCGCGGCGATGGGCAGCATGTACACCTGGGTTAGAGCTTACAACTGGTGAACACAAAGTCAGACCGCAAACGAGCTGGTGATTATACATTTTCGTGTGTATTTTGCTTTCGTCCAGTCTCGTGTTATGTTCAGCTTAGGTCTTCTCTTTGCATCCTAACCACGCACAATAATAACAACAATAATAATAATAATAATAATAATAATAATAATAATAATAATAATAATAATAATAATAATAATAATAATAATAATAATAATAATAAATACAAGTCTATTTCCCATTCAATACAGGAACGGAGGAAACAGGGGAAAAAAGCTGTTTAACAGATTGACGGAGCCCCCTGCTTCTTTACAGTTCCAACTGACAGATTAAAATACAAAGCAACAGCAAAACATGAACAATGTATACAAAACTAGATTACAACCTATCGCAGAAAATTAATATATTTAATTCAAGTAAGTTCAAATGGGTTTTTGTCGTTCCAGTAGTTTGTAACATAATAAAACTTTCCTTTAGATTTTATTTGTTGGGGACTAAGTTGTGGGGCATACTTGATTAGCTAACAAATAAATATAAAAATTAAATAAACTTTTCTTTTTAATTTTCACTTTTGTGGGTAAAACGTATTCGGAGAATTGACGTTCGACCTCTATAGGTATATATGTCCCCTGAAATTCCGACTAAACGTTTCTAGAGGGCGCTACGGAGCGATCACCCTTGTACACGGCTTTGAACCAAAACTAAGGGAGCAAAGAGAGCCAGCAATGTCGATTCGTCCTCCCTCCGTCGGACTAATAGAACACTAATGCAAGTTTCCTTTTTGAAACATTCTGGACCGACTAAAACTTATTAATCTGGATGGATTTTGCTAATGGTAGAAAACTCGTTGTAACAGGACGTTTTCTTTCTTGGGACATAAGCCCAAGATATCTAGACCACTCAATTACGAATTTAACCGATTGACCTGTTACGAAATGTGCAGCCAAATACCTTGCAGTCTAATACTAAAAACTCCCGCGGCGCGCGGTAGATTTTTTTTTCGTTTCTATTGTTAAATATTTTTTACCATTTCTGAATGAAGGATGTGTTATTTCCGTGAAGAATGTTTTTTTTTTTTGGCTTTTAAGGCGCAGTTTCGTCTTTCTTAGCCAAGAACCCATTTGATGTCAGATTTTATGTAAGGCGGGCGAGACACAAATTTATCTTCGCGCAGTTTTCTTTTTTTTTAAATACTTAAACATCTACAACTCTCAAAACCTAGCCAGTGAGGTCTACGTATCAGATTGAAAGAAAAATATCGATGCACTCTCGAAATTTTCCATCGGGTCCAAAAATGTCAGTATCAATATTACCTGAGCTAGGTTCACTTTTGTTGAAGACCAGTTCCAAACGAGTAATGAGATCGGTTTTGCACAAAGAAAAAAAGATGCACCAAGGAGTGAACACGCCGCCCGGTTCACACAGTTGCGTTCGACCTGCGTTCTGACTGCAGCGTTGTGGCAGCGAGACACCAGGACATCCCTGCTGCTTATATCGCGTGCTAAGATGATTCCTTGAATTGATTCCACGCTTCATACGAAGCACAGATGTGCCGGTGACTCGCTCGGTTCCGCCGCAACGCAGTCCAACGCACTCAACCGCAAATGTCTGAACCGGCCTTACACCTCTGAGGAAATAGAAGCACACGACAGAGTAATATGCACAAGGTAAAAGAGTGGACACTGCCATAGCAGAGCCGTATATTAGGAGAGTTTGGACAATAGGCGGAGCAAAGGCCGCCGCCAGCGCCGAAGATTCCCCACGCTTAGAGCGTAAACTAAATTTGTGACACAGCGTCGACCAATCAGGAGACCTCTACTCCATCTCACAAATGTCTGCAGTGAAGACAAAGGCACAGGCGCGTGAGCCTAGCTCAGCGAAACGCTTTGTTTGTACGAGACCTCGTGCATAGGAGGCACTTTCCAAAGCCACGCGCTCGTGCCCATGCCTTTGTCTGCACTGCTAGAACAGCGTCCTGAGACTGGCTGAAAGAAAGCAGTGCAAAGGGTGGGGTGCGCGAGCGTCTTGAGACGCGGAGTTCCGCTCGGCACGGCTCAAATTATACTTCGTTTCACTTTATCTGCGAGCGAAGCCAAAGCTAGAAGCGCGAGACCAGCGCTTTTTGCATTTCTCCCCAGCTCGTGCGCTCGAGCAAAGCCTGAACGCACGGAGCTTCCGCGCTCGCGCTTCCAGTTTTGCCTTCGCTCGCACATAAGGTGAAACGAAGTATAGTCGTGTCACACATTTAGATCACACGACCACCGCTAGGGGCTGTTTCGCGGCCTGTGGTTGGCCCCGAGATGCTCGCCTATCCAAACCAATGTATGGCCAAACTCTCTCAATAAACGGCTCTGTGCCATGAGCCCCAGCGGCCCAGATAGACGAGTGACAGGTAGCGCTCCTAGCGGGCGGCATTAAGCATAATCTGATTCCGGTTCCGGTCAAGTTAGTTTCGGTTTCGGTTCTGGCGTTTTTGCTCCGGTTCTCCGGTACCCTTCTCTCTCTCTTTCCTTCCCGCCTCGCTCCTCGCTCGGCTCTCGGGAGCTCCTCGACTCCCGAAGCCGCTGTTTTTTTGTGTTTTTTTTTTCTAATATTGACGCACTTTTATTTTAAATTTTACGATAGAATCCGTGCAAAATGTGTCACACAATATTTCAATTTACTTTACAAAACAGAGGTGTATTTCTTGTTCTTTTCCTATTGTAAAACATCGAAGTTACACAATCGCCACAGACTCCTGGCTGGTGGAGCATTTTGGGGTCAACAACAGTAAGTGGTTCGAAAACATTTTATTGGACCACATTCATGTATACATGATTTACTTCAAAAGCTCTGTATGTTTTATACGAAACTGATACTCACAAAAATAAATTAATATGAAGGAGTTCGGCATATCGTACACTTCGTAATAGATTGTTAGCAGAACCAAGTTAACAAAAACTTTCCACAGAGAACATGCTGAATGATCCATTCACTTTCACGCCGACTCGGGCACGGGAAGTAAGTACAGAAATATATAACACATCGCTATCATTACCAGTCATAAGAGTATAATAAGAGTGCGAAGCACACACCGGATAGTACAAATTCCCAATTTCCGGCTAATATAAAAATCGCCAATTTGCATAGCCTCAAACTCACTGCGGGCAAGCTATTACCGAACAATGAGAGCTCTATTCGAAATCTGACAAGATTCAACGTCCCTAAACATTCCCCGAAATTGTTCAGGAAAGAAGAATGGCTTCAGAAAAAGCGGCTAAAAAACTATGGACAGTGGATACAAGTGGATACATTTTCTTTCGAATATTTTTACCCTCTATACACTATTTTCTATAGAAATTCTGTAGAAAGTGAATAAATATTTTTGTTCGTGAGCCGTGATACACATTTGCTGGAAAAAGGGGAAACAAATGTTTGGAGTGCAAGCAGCACCGCCCAATTAATAAGCGCTTTCTATTTTTGGTTTGGCAACCGCCTCCGTTAATACACTATTAACAGTTAAACCTGTCTAGTTGCTTACCAGCCACTGAAGAGTGCAACCGAACTTTGTCCAAATTCCGGTTAAGTAATCGAACATGCCAATTCAAGCGCGTATTCTGCAAAACATTTTTAAAAACTGTTTGTGGCACTCCTCTGAGCAAAGGCTAAAACCACCCAGACCTCAAAGTGTGCGATACAAGGCGGCATAGACTCCTCGAACATGTGCCACACTCTCTATTATTGGAAGAAAGTGATTTTCTAGTTGCTGAATGAAATTAAAGGCAGCCTGTGATCGTACTACTAAGTTCCCGAAGAGTTTTCCTGGCACGTGGTATGCTTCAAGCACAAGAAAGCACTGGTGAGGCCTGGTCAAGTTATCAGATTCATCCCATAGCAGCTGAGAACAGCCACAGCTGTGGGTAGTGTGTTCAAGCACAAGCTTGATCAAATAGCCCCACACGTAATAAGTGGACGAGTCATCAATTACGTTAGACCTGATGTCTGATGCCAGCTCAGAAATATCCTCTAGTGGCGGGAAGTTATCGATTGGAAGACATCCCACATTGTCTGAAATTGAACTTCCATAATGCGAAGGTATTGGCAGCTCCTTGAAGAGGTCAGCCTTGTCATCCTCTACGTTTCCATTGTTCGACAGTTTGAACAGTTTCTTTATCACTATGTGTTTTAGTCCGGTGAACTGATGCAGTTTCGGGTTTGTGTTGCAGCCCAGCATTTGTCGTATATAGCTCCAAAAGGTTTTTCAAGTGGGTCTTGCTGCAGGCGTCGTGTAAGTAAGAACTTAAAGTCATGGCTGTTTGAAAGCTCATTTCAGAGCATGAGGACACTTTTTATAGTAACTTGCCACCCTATGATGGCTTGTGGCTGTCTCCTACTTTGGAACTGCCATGCTGAAATCCATCCGAGTTGCTGGTGAAGGAAATCGAGTATTTCAGATTCTCCCTTCAGAATGGCATGACGCAACTTCTGCCCTGTCTTCTTGAATTGTGAGCTATTCAGACAATCAAAAAGTATGTACATCCTATCACAGAAATAGGCTGTAGCCATGGCTGCCTCAGGAAGCTCCTTGGCATAAACAAGAAATATGATTGCAAGAAAGAGTGAGGCACTCAGTACCTGTGCGGCACGATTTACTTCCATGTTACTGAAAGGTTTTTGAAAAATGTCTCTCAGTAAGTTTCGGAGCCAATTGCAAGCTCATCTCACGGGTAGAACGATAAAGTTCAACAATATGGGACGACTCAATGACCTCATTTCCAATGCAAAGTTTCTGTGCTTGGAGATTGCTCTTGGTTGTTTTGGGGAGGTGCGGAACATCAAAGATAAAGTAAACATACTCGTTGTCAACTTCAAAAAATGGCTTATCAACACACACACCGTTGGTTGGCCAAGCTTACGTTTGAAGCCCCTAATCACAGACCACAGCCTTTACTGTGAAGCCAACAGTCTTTAGCTCCCGAATGAGAGAACTGAGGAGACTGCGTTTAACAGAAGACGTTGTTGGAGTGTGCAAAACAGCAGGCACGTAGCCAGGGGGGGGGGGGCATGGGGCCCGCCCCCCCCCCTCCCGCAATCTTCCATTTTGCTGGGGCCTCCTCTCCCCCTCCCCCTCATACAGCATTTTGTCATAAGCGCCCCCCCCCCCCCCCCCGAAACAAAATCCTGGCTACGTGCCTGCCCAACAGTGTATGCAAGGGGCTAAGCCCACCCCACCTCCTGAAAATTCCAGAAAGCACAACAACCAAGGCTCTATCTGCAATGTTAGAGATACGTTCAACACCGTCATCTGTAAATCCATGGACAATGTTGCGTGCAGGGTCGTGAGTTAAGTTCTTTTTAAAACAATCTCATCGAAAATCAAGATGCCCACACAATCAAGAGCAGCCCGACAGCCCGGCGGAAACAACAGCACTAACTCAAACCGATCGGCTCCACAAATTCCCGCCGAGCATGCGAGCACGCGGGCGGTCATGCGTCACCTTGATTGATGCAAAGTCGACCGAATATGATGCAGCAGAAAGCACAGACGGACGGCACGCACGGCACGGACGGGCAGAGGCCATGCAGAATGATGCAGAGGCGACGGCGTGCAGGCAGGCAGGCCATGGCAGGCGCCATTCATCACGTGGTTTTTGTGACGTATTTGATTAACACTATTTAGTCGTTTTAAGTACTTTAAATAATTCTAAAGCATAACAATTTAAAAAATAAAATACTTCTTGGAGAGAGAGCTCTAATTAATATTAACCAAAAACAGAAAAGCGCCACGTAGCGGAGGGTATTAAACGCACTATCTGGGCCGCGAATCGGCTTCAGTGTCCTCTCTTTACGTTTACTATATTACTCTATGAAAATATCGCTGCAGTGACCACGTGACCAGCCGACGACTCAAAATACGCTCAAAAACCGAATGACCAAATGTTGATATCTAATTAGCAAATACTCTTCATATAAAATATATTGTAGCATAAAACCCAGAAGAAACGTGATTTGCTCTTTAAAAATGTAAAAACCAAAGTAATTTTAAAATATTTTGTATAATACCATAGAAATTAGAGGGCGCTTGCTATCTAACAATTTTATGTGCATTTTTTACCAATAATCAAAAAAGAAGAGATTTGTCTATCCTCATAAAAAAATACAACAAAAATGGCCACTTGTGCGGGAGAGAGGGGCTAATCTTTTTCTTGTGTGTTGCGTCTCGTCTCGCTCCTTCCACGCTACGTTGGTTGGTATTCGTGCGTTTCGTGAGCTTTTGTGACGGAGATTTGTCGGTCTCGTCGTGTCGAGGCGGGGGCAGCTACTTCACGATGCGGCGAAGTACCGTAGCGCGTTGCGCTGAATGGAGGCAACGACGACGCGCACAATCCATCGAGTTCGCTGGTAGCTCATCGTCGCTAGACCCCAGAATCGCCTCAACGCCATGCCCACCTTGCGGGACAAACTCGCCGATTTCCTGCGTCAGTTGTCGTCGGGCACGGAGCAGGCAAACCAGCGAAACGGCCAAAACCCGACTGCCCGAGCAATACGTAG
>JAZHYW010061374.1:0-13603 GCA_037355805.1 Ixodes ricinus
AATCTCCCTGGTAATATCGCCAGTGTTTTGAATCTCTGATAAATTCAGAAATGCCGAGACACCACTCAATACGTCACGCTTAGATGAGCGCGAACCGAACGTTTTTGCGCGAGTGTGCTCCTAATGATTTTGTAGCCAACAGCCACGAGAAGGTGTTTCCGAAGAATTGTGCAGACAGGTCCTCATCACGTTGTCGTGCCGTGGGCTGTGGATTGGCAGGCATAGAGATTACATAGGATGCTCTGTCTAGCAGCCTCATGTCTAAAGGCTGAACTCCATGGAACGAATTATGCGACGAATAACTGGCGAACGCCGCCCGACGGCACGCTCGCTTTGCGCGCGACATAGCAGCCACTGTGCTGATTCCACGCGCCGAGCAAAAGCCGCCGGGCGAAATTCGTCGGTTATTCGCAGCATATTCGTCCCATGGAGTTCAGCCTTAAGGCTGAACTCCATGGAACGAATTATGTGACGAATAACTGGCGAACACCGCCCGACGGCACGCTCGCTGCGCGCGACGTAGCGGCCACTGTGTTGATTCCACGCGCAGAGCAAGCCGCCGGGAAGAATTCGTCGGTTATTCGCGCATATGCGTCCCATGAAGTTCAGCCTTTACGCGGCAAGTCAGGTAGATGTGAGGTATTAGCGGCGAGATGTTTTGGTGGCTCCCTCCTGTGGTTCCTCTCATGACGTCATTACTCGCAAGCAACAAGTTCGGTGGTGTCCGTAATGACCATGGTGGAAGCTTGAAATCAGTGCGTTCTCAAAGCAACACTGCCAACACCGTCAAAATTCAAGTTCTTAGATTCTTCTTATATCCGTCGATGAAAAATCCTTTCCTGACGTCAAAGTCAGCATTCGGCCAATCGTGTAAGGCCGATCACAGCGACGCTTTCGATCGCGCACGTCGCCAATAACCTTGTGCTATGCGCGGCGCTCAAGAGACAGAAAGACACGAGCTCGAACCGAGCAGTGCGAGACAGGCAGAAAACACACCGGCAGCAGGTAGATCTCGGGCGCTCCTTTTTTAGTTCTTTTTAATTATGATGATCAAAACTTGCTTGTTTTGTTAGACCTGCAAACGTCTTTTAGTCACTACAAATTAGGGACCCAGAGAACGTTCCACCTCCGAGGAGCTTCATCTTCTGCGCCGAGGTTTTCCCAAGCCACCTCCACTCGCCATGCCTCATACTGAACAGCCCACCACTGGTGAATTGTCAGCAGTCCACCTCCGCCTGCCTCTATTCTGAACAGTGGGCCCACATATATGGTTTGCCTAAGTGGAGAGTCAGTTGGCCACTTCCAGGATAACTTTGCTAGTACAGAGATTCCACCACATCATAGCGGCACTCTTGCCGGAGATCGCAGCGGAATTCAGAGACCTAATCTTGACACCGCGTACGGCCTCGCCATATGGCACCCTCTAGGCGACGCTCACATACGAAAAACCAGGTCGTCGGAGTAGCACCGTCTTCAACAGCTACTCACTTCGGAGGATTTAGGCGACTGCAAGCCATCACAACTGCTGTAGCACCTAACTTCGACGTCGCGTTGCTTAGGGACCTTTTTCTGCAAATGTTTCTAACTAACGTCCGCATGGTCCTGACGTCTGCGTCGAAACTTCACCTCGAAGAACTGGCAAAGCTCGCGGACTCCGTCATGAAGGTCGCTGTGTCCACCATCGCACAGGTCCAAGATCAGACAAGACCACCCCCTACTACGACTTCACCTGCTGACGTGACGACCCCCGCATCAGACGTCAGCCGCGTTAGGGAGGGATTTCACCATGAGATTGGACGTTTCTCGACAAAGATCGCTCCTCTCAGTGTCTGGCCTGGAGCATACAAACGTCGCAGATCAACTTCTCGACAACATCGGCATCGTTCTTCCTTGCCTTCTCAAGGTACATGCTGGTATAATCGTACTTGCGGCGCGCAAGCAAAGAAGTGCGTTACACCATGCACGACCTCAGAAAACGTCCAGACCCACCGCTAGAGGCGGCGAGTGGTACCGGTTCCGAATCCAGCCGTCTCTTTTTTTATCAGACAAGAGATTTGGTTTTCGGTTCCTGATCGATATTGGCGCCGAAGTGAGCCTTTTCTCTGTAACGTCCATCTTCTTCAGTCCTGGGCGCTCCAACGTCTCCCTGCAAGCGGCCAACCAAGTCCGCTATTGTAACCTACGTCGATCGAGTGCTCATACTACACATTGGCTTGAGACGACCTCTGAGATGGGTGTTCCTGGTTGCGGACGTTGCGCACCCAATCCTAGGGGAAGATTTTCTTCATCACTTCAACCTCGTAGTGGGCATGCAGCGGCTGCGTCTTGAAAACTCAACGACTGACTTCGAAGTCCAAGGCAAAGCATAACCTCATCACCCACATAACGGTGCACTCCAAGCCCCCCAAAGTTTGAAGGTCTGCTTCAACGCTCAAATGTTCAGCGAACTTTCTGCAGCGAGTAGAAAATGACGTCACTCATCACATCCCGACGTCCGGAACTCCCGCTCATGCTTGCCCTCGACGACTCTAGCGAGATCACTTGAAGATCGCGAAGGCTCAGTTTGAGCATATGCTTTAGCTCGGAATTATCACACCTGCGTTAAGTCTGCGGGGATTCCCCCCCCCCTCCCCTCCAGATGGTCCAGAAAAACTCCCCAGAGGACTGGCGGCCTTGCGGGGACTACCGCGTTCTGATCACCTCCACCATTCCAGACCTCTATCCTCTACCCCTCATTACGGAAATCGATCTAGTCACAGCTTATCACCAGATCCCCGTGGAGCCATTAAGCACGCCGAAGACGGCCATCATCACACCGTTTGGCATTTCCGAGTACGTGTGTCCACCGTTCTCTGGATCGCTGAAATGTCTATGCTGCGTTACGAAGCCCTTCGGCCTTCGTAACGCAGCATAGACATTTCAGCGATTTGTCGATCGAAGTGCCACCGATTGGTTGACGTTTTGTTTCGCATAGTTCGACGACATCCTGGTGCCCAGCGCTGACGCCGAGACAACATTTTAAACACCTGGAGATCCTGTTATAACGCCTGGCCGAACATGGACTCATTATGGGTTCGGCGTTTTGGAACTGGATTTTCTGGGCTACCTCATCGACTCGAATGGCATCCCCCACTTCCATCAAACGTCGACGCGGTAGCGAAGTTTCCCACACCAACGTCGCGCAGAAAGCTTTGACTGAGAGTTCCCTGGACTCGTGAGTTTTTATCGACTCTTTCTGCCACACTGCGCAGCACTTCTGCAGCCTCTCACTGAAATCCTCAACGGAAAACTGCGCGGATCTTCACCTCTATCATGGTCATCGGAGGCAGCGGCGGCCTTTCAAACTACCAAGTCATCGCTAGCAGAGGCAGCACTGTTAGAGCATCCGCGAGTTGGTGCTCCTCTTCTTCATGATGACAAACGCCTCAGCTGTCGCTGTCGGGGAAGTTCTACAACAGCTTGTTGGTACTGGTAGACACTGGCAGCCCCTTGAATTTTAATGCGAATATTAATGCGAATAGCATTCTTTGGATACTTCACGCACTTTTCGTCTATGTATCTATCTATCTATCTATCTATCTATCTATCTATCTGGCTATCTAACCTCTTACGCCGCGGGTCGATAAATAAATAAAAAGACCGGCGCCGGCGGGGTTCGAACCGTTGACCCTTTGATCAGCAGGCAGACGCGCTAACCACAGAGCTATGAAGGCAGTTTTTTTTTTCTTTATTGCAAAGGTGAGTATCACAAGTCACATAACATCAAAATTGCACTGCAAGACTTTTACAGGGCATATTAAAAAGCGCGCATTTCACGAAGCACTTTGCACATGCCAAGCCACTCCCGGTGCGTTGCCTGATAGGCGTTCTATCAATCGCTCGAACAACACAGTTAAAATCGCCACACAGCATGACTGTTCTATCGCAGTCTACAAATCGGCCCAAGCCAGAAAAAAAAGGAAACACGCTCTCTCACTGTACTGGGGGCATATACGCAGATAAGCCGCCAGGGGACTGTCGAAAAAACAAAATCGCACATAATAAACCGTCCCTCCGTGTCGGTTGTAACCGCCAACTCCGACAAGGGCAACGACTTCTTCAAAAACAAAAAACAACCGCCCGAGACCCCGACAGCGGGAGTGACACAAACCTCATACGAGTGTAAATAAGGCTGTACTGCGCTAAACACCTGCTCCTCCTCGGCCATCTTGGTTTCCTGCAACGCTAAGAAATCGGGTTTCTGTGTCTGCAACAGGCGCTGCACCTGGTATTGCTTCTTGCGCGAGTTAAAACCTCGAACGTTTAGCGTTGCAACCGAAATGGCCGAATTGAGCGTACAAATCATGAAGGCTATGATGCAGCGCTTGCCTTGTCGCTCTTCCCCCAGTTCTGGAAACCAGGCGTTGCCGCCTTACTCGGAGTCGCGGCGTCGCCGGTCCTCCGGGGGTGCGTTCAGCACCGCCTTGAAACGGCCCCGCTTGTTCTTCTCGAACCCCCACCAAGGGTTAGGTTTGAGCGTCGTGTCAGCCTTCGGGGGCGTATCCTCGAGGCCGCGCTTGGTAGAGTCGGTGGTTTCGTCCATGTCGTCGTGGCGCTCGGAAGTCGTTTCGGTCGTTGAAGGACGGGCCGTGGGGGTCTCGGAGCCCTCAGGCGATGTCGGGGCTGAAGCCGGGGGACCGGAAACAGGCTCCGGAACGTGAGGGGCTGACGTGTCCTGTTTTGTCTCCACGGCGCCTTCCCCGGAACCGTCATCCCCGGCAGGCTTCCTTGTTGCTCTGTAGACGGTAGGGCGTCGAACTCCGAACCACGCGCAGCTTTCTCGGCCTCTTCAGTGTCCATCGTGAACGCCGTATGCTCCTCCAGCCCCTGTACCTCGGTGACGCCAGCGTACGTCTTCATACATTCTTCTTTATCGTGGCCGAAGCGGAAACACTGTGAGCACTTCGGCACACGACACTCCCGTCTGATATGCCCGGCACGCTTGCATCTCAGGCATACGGGCACTCTGCCTGGTATGATAATGAGGGTGTTCGCGCCGTGAAGCCGCAGCTGGTGAGGCATGTCGTCAGGGGTGAGGCCACTCTTCAGCGTCATGCGAACAAAACGCGTCGTTGATTCGATTCCTTGGAACCCCTCGACTCGCCACATCTCCCGGCCGACTTCAATCACCTTGCCGTACGGTTCTAAAAGTCTGCGGACGGCGTCGTCGTGAGCGTGATAAGGAACCCAGTGCAAACGCACACGTACCTCGGTTGTGCTCGGGTCGATGATGACGCAGCGCAGGTTCTTCACGACGAGCTCCTTGCTGCTCACCAGGCGTTCCTTGGCCTCCGAAGTACGAAGCGTCGCTAGCCACACATGGTTCATCTGAAAAGCGCCGAGCGCTACGATGTCGTTCAAGACGGCAATACGTTTGAGTTCCTCTCGGAAGTCCTCAATCCGGTACGGGCGACCCTTTAGGTCGCAGTGCAGGAAGCACAGAGTTTAAACACGTAGATCCTGTAGGCATAGGTGGAAGGACCACCTTGTACTCGTTGGACGAGGACGCGTCCTCGACAACAAAAGAACCGCGGCCGCCCGGGGCCGTTTTCGCCGCTCCTGAGGAGAGCATGATTATGCGACCGTACAGTGCGAACACCGGAAGCAGAATCAGCTATGAAGGCAGTCATTCACCGCGCTCTAAACATTTGTTTATATCTTTACCATAGGACGCGCTTTACAGCGCTGTCACAGCTACCGGTGCGCGCGCGTTCCATGCACGAGGGCTAGCTCACCCTCTCCCGCGCTCACCCTCTCCCTCTAGCTCACCCTCTCCCGCGCTCGGGAGACCTCTAGCTCAGCCTCACGAGAGCGGAATGAGCCCTCGTGCATGGAAGCGCGCGCACCGGTAGCTGTGACAGCGCTGTAAGCGCGTCCCTATGGTAAAGATATAAACAACCGTTTAGAGTACCGTTGGTTGAGACTAGCTGAGACGCCAGAAAGTCTGGTCGGTACCATTTTGAGTGTTTGTGCGTATGGCGCGTGCTTTGCTCGCCTTCCTAAGTGACACAAACGCACGTGCTGGGCTGCGGAGATCGTGCGCAGGGCTGTGAAAGTGTCAACAAATTTAGAATCGCCTCAAGAGTGGGCTGGCGTATCTAGAGTGTGCCGGCCACCTGACGAACGCGCATAACTCCGCACCGTTTGATGCTATTCGCATTAACGTAGATAATCATTCCCAAAGGATGGGTTCTGCTGATTTTTTTTTCCAAGAATCTCTCGCCAGCGGAGTACCGCCGCAGTACCTTCGGTCGTGAGCTCTTAGACCTCACGATCAAAATGCTCCGGCAGCACCTAGAAGGTCGGGAATTCCAAATCCTTACCGACCACAACCCAAATACCTACACGCGCCGAGCAACATACAGCCGTCCCTCCTCTCAGGAAAGTCGGCATCTTTGGTTTATCGCAGAATTCACCAGTGACTTCCGCTGCGTCAAAGGTACCGACAACTCAGCTGCGGATGCGCTGTCTCGGATCCCTTGCTGCAACGCCATCCACAACGCTGAAGATTTCGCTGCTCTAGCAGCAGCTCATCATTGCGACCAAGGGATCCTTAGATTATGTGCCGCGTCCAACAACCTTGATCTGCGTGACGTGTTACTCCCAGGCTGCGATACAACGGTCCTCTATGACATGTTCACAAGAACACCTCGACCAGTCGTACCGCCCACTTTTCGACGGCCTATTTTCGCCTCGCTCCACAGTCTTCTTCATCCTGGCATCCGAGCAACACAGCATCTCATCGCTCAACGCTTTGTTTGGAAAGGGATGTGCGCGCATGGGCAAGTGCCTGTCTTCATTATCAGCGTTCTAAGGTTCAACGGCATACCTTTGCACCTTTCACTGCAATGCAAACACCCACCGCTCGGTTCAACAACATTAACGTAGACATCGTCAGACCTTTACCGTCAACTAATGAAACCAAATACATGCTCAGGTCATAGATATTCACTCGTTGGCCGGAGGCCTCCATATCGCAAACATCTGCGCGACGACCATTGAGAAGACCATCGTCGACAGCTGGATATTGAGCTTCGGTGTCCCACTGAAGCCAGAAAGGCTTGTTTGGGGGATTAGCTTGTTTGAAAACTTCTATCATTGCGTGAGTGAATATTTTCTCATGCGAACTACATGAATGCTGTGGTATCCCAAAATCGACAAGAAGAAAAGCGTTCAAAACTCTTTTCTTCTTTTTTTTCTGCCCCAGCTGCCTCGGTGGTTCAAATGAAGGCGTCGGCATACGGATTACCTGCTGGCGGGTTCGAATACCGGCCGAGGCGGCTTATTACGGCGAAGGCGCCGTCTAACCATAATTTCGATTGTACGTCGAAAGATATCCAGGGCCCGTTTGCTCGAAGCCCTAACCGCGGCTAAAGTTAGCCCCAGTGCCTAGGAGAGGGGGTTTGGAAATCACGTGACTTTCTCGGTAGGGATGTGGGGAAACATGGCGGTGCCCCGGTGAGTGAGCGCCGCTTGCTTTGGGACTAAAATGTCGTTGTAGCTGCAATATCGGGCGCGTTAGTCAGCAATGAATGGTACTGGAGGCTTTCGCTTTGCCTTACGTTACTTAACTCGCCAAAGCATGAGCAATGACCTGGCCGCATTTTTTTAGATAGTCTTTCGATTCTGGCCATTCCTAAGCCTAAATGAACACGGTAATTGTCGGCGTGGCAACGTCTTTGGAAAGCGGATTGCCTTGACTCAATCGGCCGGGTATTGATAGCACACAAAAGCAGACAGCGTCACAAAAAAACTTTTTTCTAAATTTCCCAATCACCAAGGTGCGTGCTACGAGTGGAGTTACACGCGTTGCACGTGCTGGCGTCTGCAGTAGTAACTGTTCTAAAGCAAACAGTCAAAAACAAATTTTGCCTTGCGCGCAATCGTCAAGCCTTTTTATGATTATTTATACTTCGTTTCATCTTGGGTCCAGACGCAGCCAATGCTACAAGCGCAAGCATGTGACCCTGAGCAGTGCTTGCACTACGAGCGAGCGCGTGCTTGGCAGGGACGCTGAAGCCACGGAGCTCGCGCTTGTAGCATTGGCTGCGTCTGGACCCAAGCTGAAACGAAGCATAAGAGGAGGAGGCCAGCGCGCGGACAAGCCAGAGGCCCGCTTCAGACAACATTACTAGAACTCTCAGTTGGGAAACTCACCGTTGAAACCTGGGCCGCTGGCGTCCACCGAGACCGAGCTAAATGCGACAACAGCGCCACTCTGTATCATTTGTCTTAACTGTGGTCGCCTTGAGCTTTTTAGAAAGCATGTTTTTGCGTAAAAACTAACGGAAAAAACTCTTTTTGTAGTAACTTTTATTGGAGTTTAGTACAAAATGGAGGGCGCGTGTTGTTTTCTAAAATCTTTAGTTCGCAAGGTTTTGCAGTATAATTAATATTGTTTTTATACAACCGTGCCTCAGCGGGGATTTCAGGTAGCGCGTCCTGAGTTAGGCGCATATTAACCACGGTAGTAATCCGCGGCGCGTCCGCTTGGGAGTCGGGGGCGGTACCTCGAAGCCCCTTCCACAGTATCTGTTCTGGCCCCAAAATGGCCGATTACAACGAAAATGGAAGTCACGTGCAGTTCCTGGACTGGCCGCTGCGGGAGAAGTGGCGGCGTTGGGATCGCCATTGGCTCGGTTCTCGTGGACGGATCGGTGCCACTTTTTCAGAGCAGTCTCTATGGCGGTTTCCCAACTGAGTGGTTCTAGTAACGTTGCTTCCAGCGTACTCCGCTTTTGTGTGCTATCAATACACGGCCGATTGAGTCAGGCAATCCGCTTTCCAAAGACGTTGCCATGCCGATAATTATCGCGTTCATTTAGGCTCGGGAATGGCCGGAATCGAAAGACAATCTGAAAAATGCGGCAAGCCCTTGCTCATGCTTTGGGGAGTTAAGTGAGGTAAGGCAAAAGCGAAAGCCTCCTGCACCATTTGTTGCTGACTAACGTGCCCGATATTGCAGCTATAACGACATATTAGTTCCAACGAGCGGCGCTCACTCACCGCTGTGCACCGCCATGTTTCCCCGCATCCCTACCGAGCCAGTCACACGATTTCGGAATCCGTCTCCTGAGGTACTGCGGCTAACTTAGCCGCGGCTAGCGCTTCGACCAAACGGGCCCTGGTGGTCGAAATTAATCGCTCCTCCGCTCGGCTTGCCAGATTCTCTTCGCTTGTTTGGCACGTAAAACCCTCAAATTTGACCCTTTTTTTATTTCTTTCCGGCAGACCTGGTGGTTGCACTGTTTGCTAAAAATATTGTAGATATTTATGTTCTCTCAATAATTTCAGGCTCTCTTGATCAGGGCGAATTTATAACACCTTTTTGCCGTCGTTTTAACGTTTACAGATTACACAGCTGTCATGCTCTGAACTGTCATATCCAGTACACATTAGTAATTATGATTCCATGTTGACATATTATGTTCAATTATTTTAGGGTGCAGCTTTTAGGCGCCCGTTTCCGGCTTGAGCGGTGTCACCGTCGGCGTAACCGCGCGATGCATTATGGTAAATGTCCCATAATGCACCGCGCGACACCGCCCCCGGTTCACATGATCTCGAGGGGGAGGGGGGTCACATGACACCCTGAGATCACGTGATCCCCCCAGGTCATGTGACCCCTCCCCCGACGTCAGGTGACCCCCCAGGTCATGCGATTCCCGCGGTCACGTGACCACCCCCTCCCCGAAGGCACAGGGTACCCCCTAGAGGACATTGAAGAATGATGGGAGGAGGAGGAGAAGTAGAAGGAAGAGGAAGTGGTGCATACCCTCCCTGAGTATTCTTCCCTCCTCCTCAAGAGCTGCGCTCCAATTCGGCATTACAGGGAGTTGTAAACGGCTTTCACTTTTTTTTACTTGGCTTTTTTAGGGCTTATGCCATATATATCATGATGCTCTAAGCTAAATGTCTCTTGGTGTTATTATTCTTATTCAAGACCTTAGTTTTTTAAGACTTTCGCATGAAGATTAAATATCTCATTTTTGTTCATGCAGTCATCTTTAATGTTTTTATAGTGCTGTTTTGCTGACTTACAAAGACTGCAGAAATTTATTGACACGAACAAATAAATAAAATCAAAATAACTGAACATTTGAAAGCGCAAATTCAGAAACACCAAATAGGACGAGTTGATGATATTAAAGAAATCTGATTACTGACGATGAAATTGGAATAATGTAAAATTTGGCTTTAATCAACGATCTACTTCTAAGATAGCATCAGATGCACTAAACCTCTTGAAAGGCTGATTCACAAGCTTCCCCAGAAGATTTTATGCGCCGTAGATATTGGAATTTTCGTTTTCGGTACTGCAAGACCAAGCATTCGTGGTGCATGCTGAGCAGACATAAACCTCTTATAAGTGATTCGATAGTAAACAATCCGCGGAGAGGCGTACAATAAAAATATCAAAATAAATACCCAACCATAATAGAGTGAGTGGTGCAGAGAAGCTGGGCCGGCTTGATAGAATTACCGTCTCAGCTGACACTGGGTGAAAGAGATTACCGCCAAAGCCAGCGAGCGAGATGAGCTGGAGGGGGATCGGTGGGAGTGGGCCAGAGGGGTACGCGCGGCTCAGCGCACGACCCTGCAACGCGTCGTGCAGCAAGCACTGTTCGGCCACACGCTCGCACGTAGCATCGGCTGCGTCTGGACCAAGCTGAAACGAGTACCACACCAGGGCATAGCGGCTCGCGCGCAGGTCAGGATCCCCACCCCCTGCCCGTTTCGATCTGGATGAGCATCGTACCGGCGTGCGGTCGTGTATCACTACTGCGTGGTGCACGTTAAAGACCCCCAGGCTAGCGGTTGTACTGCACTGGCTAAATTGCTCATCTACAGCGAGTGACTCGTCGCAACTTTGAAATGGCTGACCAACGACTCGCTGTATAAATATCCAGACAACCCAATTATTTTATGAGCTGGACTCAAACCTTGTGTCAAAATGCTCGCGAGCCCCAGTCCTTGCAGCGCTTCCTTCCACCCAGTCTCAGCTTAGATTCTAGCAAGCCGGCCTTGAACTGGCTTGCTAGAAACAAGCGTCTCAGCTAAGACCGTGCGAAAGAAAGCCTGCCAAGCCTGGGGCGCGTGAACGCTTGCAACTCGACTTCACGTGCCACTCCGCTATTGCGCAAGCTCTGGCGGTGCTTTCTTTCACCCAGTCTCAGCTGAGACACTGATCCTATTAAGCCGGTCCTGGTGTACGCTTACCGCTTTCTTAAAACACCTTAGGCTGGTTGTAGAAACCAGAAGCAACAAAAGTTGAAGAAACATAGAAAAAATGTTAGTTTCTGTCGCCCTTCTAATTTTTTTTATTACTTCGGCTGTTTTAGTTGTTTATTTTTTATTTCTTTTCTCGGGTGAATTAATACAATTATTAAGATTACTCCTTCAACGACGACAGACGAGACACAATCCACTAAACCAACTCTTCTGGAGCGTGCAGGGTCCCTTTAACATTTACAGCCACGGCATCGACTTTGACTGGCAAACCTTCACTCCGCTGATCTGGACACCGCTTCTCGAGCCATATGGGACCCCTCGATAGCGAGAGCCCTTTGATTGGCAGCGTGGCCGCATCGGTCCTTCGCCTTTCGATTTCTCCCGCTGGCTTCGGTGGCGGCTACCCGAGTTATGCGCGATAGGCTTCACGTGGGACGATAATCCCCGGCGAGCCTTCCGGCGACGGCCGCCGGACCCCCGGGGACCCACTTCCGGGGCATTATTCACGCCGCCGCCAGTCGCACGGGGTTCGGCGCGCGGATATGGGCTCTGCTCTGGTTCCGCTTCTTTCGGACGGCTCGCGCGTCGGAGCCCTTGCGGGCTTAGCCGATTGATGCCCGGATTTAGGGTCGCTGATTAATACGTTGGGAGACGCTCAGGGACACCCCTATACTCTGTACACCCCTAAGCTGACAGTGCGGTGGGAGCTAAGAGCTCGCCTGGTCAATCAACTGCCTTCCTTTCTTCACCTGAACCCGCTCTCTGCGCGCATAGATAGGGGCCGGAGCAACATCACGTGGTGAGTGATAGACGTATGACAGCTCCAAAGAAGCACGTGGCCTCCATCGCACTGTCAGCATAGGGTTAAGCGGAATATAGCCGTCCGCCTTCCTCCATATTGAGTCTCGGAAGCGGGTCCTCAATGGGGCGTGAAAGGAACGAACCACAACTACAAAAAACGCTTGAAATTCGGTGGGGGAAATTTTCGAGTCTAATATTATAAGTGCAGCGTGATACGGGGTGTTTGGTAATGTAGCAACGCATGGTTGCTGGAAGAGAAAATTCTGCAAATCCTTCTGGTTTTAAACGTTACTTTTCAACGTCTTTTTTAAATGCGGAGTGTAGTTTTTGTACTCAGAACGCACAATTCCTCCCATGTCTTTCTTCGGTACTTCAGAGAGCTTTATATATATATATATATATATATATATATATATATATATATATATATATATATATATATATATATATATATATATATATATATATAATTTCATCAAAGTCAGGTATTTATCAATGTTAACAACACTTTCATCCTCGGGAGATTTATTGGACGAAATGAATCAACTTTCGTTTTCAATATGTTTGCTTTCTTGATCTTCAGATCAGTTATACCCGAAATTTCGGTAATCCTCATCGCATCCCAACTATGATGTATACTTACTCCCTCCTTCCTCACCTCTGTCCCTCTTTCACCCCACTTCCCAGCAGGGTGATACAGCTGTCCCCTCTTCTGGGAGACTAACCTATCACCCTGCATCCACCTCTTCTTTTGGATTATTTTATTAAAACAACATCACCACAACAACCTTAACTTTTTTTAAGTGCCGCAATTTCGAGAATTGGGGCGGCGGACAGCGCCAACCATCGGCTTAGAACTTGAAATACCAGCTCATTGAGCTATCTCGTGTTATTCCTGTGTTATTCTTGTTTCTGCAGCAAGTTGTTATTCTACTCTTGGTCCCTGCTCCTTCGGCTGTTTTTCCCCGTGATGTACCAACTGGCCCATCTAAGCATTTTATTTTATCTGGCTAGGCAACGGTATGGGTTGTGATGTTTCTAAGCCCGGAGAATCCATGCTCCGATTACGGGGCACTTACAGGGATGGTTCGCAACGCCATCGCTTGACAGAAACCCCATCGAAGACCCAGAACCAAGACGTTTGAACATCTGCCGAGGTAACCAACGTCAATGGATCTTCATCTTTTACTTTCTCTAACATCGAGTGAAGCTGCTGCTGCGAAGCCATTGGCCTTCGGACCAATAACAGGGGCTGTTGGACCTCTATTTTATCGATGCCGACACCCACCTCAATAACACCAGGATTCCGCCGGTGACGCAATATCGTTAGCTCACCGCGGCTATATAACTGAGGGGGGGGGGAGGGTCGTGGTCATTCGATGCAGAAAGAGAATGAGACTTATCATCGAACTCTTTCATAAAATGACGTCTCATTTTAAAAGGCATCGCTCATCGTCACTATCATAAGCGAAGGCCGGAGGGGGGGGGGGGGGGGGGGGGGGGGGGGGGGGGGGGGGGGGGGGGGGGGGGG
>JAZHYW010061375.1:0-27142 GCA_037355805.1 Ixodes ricinus
CAGTTATCGACACGATGAGAAACAGCGCAAAAGGGACAGGACACAAAGCAGAAGAAGGACACAGGACATACGCTGACTAAGAACCAAAGATTTAGTAGAACTTCCACTCGGGCACGGTGACACGCGCAAGCACATGGTCTTCTCTCTTCGAAAGAGATAAATGCCAGTCATGTCGTTCAACCAACCAGCCTCAGCAAGGTGTCTTATCGACACAATCGCCCTTCGTTTCGTTTCTCTTCAAATGCTTCACTTAGAAAATCTAAAATGTCGACGTCATTTGCCCGAGTAAAATCAAGAAACTGTTTGAGCTGATTTTCACTGACACGTACTTTGAAGTGGTGATAAGTCACAGAAAACTATTGAATGATCCTATATGCCTCTTTGATTGATACGTCAAGAATATTTTTGGCTAAGGCCTCGGACAAAAACACGAGATCGAGTAAAGATTCGCTCTCATTCCACCTGCGTGTGGGGCTATTTACTACATGGCTCAAATTATTGCTACAAGCTATGGCAAAAAGCATATCGAGTGCTCGCCTCTGCCCTTAGGAATGACATTCTTGCAGTCAATACCTGGAAATTAAAGTCGTCAGTCAATACCACACGTGAAAAGTGTTTAAATTCGGCTAGAAGAAAACTCGATAAACTGCGAGAACACAGTATTTGCTTGAGGACCTCATGTACAGTCGTCCCGTGAGCAGTGACTGCAGCCATAACGAACGGAAACCAAAACAATTTTCCAACAATTGCAGTGCTCAATATACGTACATGGCAAGACTGTCTTCCACGTGTAGGGAAACCACACCCACTCTCCCCCTCTTGAACCGCGATCACGCTCAGGTAAGCTTTCACTCAACGTTAATTAAAGTTTTCAAGGAGCAGCGTGTTTAATTTTTTACTTCTTAGATGCTATACACAAACTAAGTGCGTACGTATAACTCACCTCTCAAACCTCTATCTTCTACTGCGTCATTGATGTACACTGTTTGTAATTATTATACATATTCTTTTTCAAACTGTCTGCGATGTTTGATAGGAGTACAATCCGATCCCAGATTACTATGCTTTCTACACACCTCCACCGTTGTTTTATGAATGTTAGTTTTATACGTCGTCGTATTCAATTTGAAAAAGCATTAATCATAATCGTACTTTATTTGGCCAATCAATATTCACAATGGTACACTATTCGACAAATTATACATTAATTTTTAAGTAAAGTTGATTGACCCAACACTAACTTGATCGCAATTAAAACGGTGTGTTCATTGCAAAAAGAGCCAATAAACGTTTCATCTTTACATGAAAGAATAACATTCGTTTTGTATTCTCCCATAATCAACAGGTTTTTATTTTGTTTAATGTGTTGTTACTCATTGTTTTTCTCGTTTAAATGGAACAGAGCTAGATAATTATTCTAAATTCTTGTTTTCTTTTATTAGTCCCCTGAAATATAGGTTCGCGTCTTAGTTCAACAGTGCTTTTTGTTGTACATTTAAATGAGTCTAAATGTATTGTTAAATAGCATTACAGAAGTATACATAGCCGTTTAAGCAGATGTAAGGTGCCTTCATTTTGTTATAGTATATTGCCATTCTCAATGTATTTTAAAGACCCAGGAAAGCTCAAGCCGCATAGTATATATATATTTTTTATATATTCGTGTAGTCTGGTTTGTACAAAACATTACTAACTAGACACTTTATTTTTCTCCTTTTTTTACGTTTTTGCACTTGGTATATCCGGGGAGCTTTTAAAAAACTTCGTCCCGCGTGTCGTATGCAGCGTTATACAGGCGCGAGAGTGCAGCTCTCACAAGTTCTTGCAACGCACCAAGAAAACAAAACAACATAAATTAAGGCTATGGCCCTGCACTCGTACATTCCACAATGCTGCATATAACTGTTGAAAATGTGTACATAACATTAATTCTGTTCGCACACATTTTCATTCTTTTTTTCTTCTCCCCAACATGAACTGACGCCACTCGACGTAACAAAATTTGCATTCCCCTGAAACAGCCAGATTATAAAATATGAAATCAGCGCACCTCCTCACAGAAACTTCTTTTTTTTTTGTCAATTTGTCCTTTCGGAGAGGACAAGTTTTGTTTTATAAACTGTACACCCAGTAGCACGACGAACTGAAAGCATTAAAAGTCCTGGCCGCTGGCTATTCCTACAATAATATATTATAGGACCCTTGAGTCGCAATCAGATGTAGTGCTTCCACGTCGCACGTATCAATAACCCTAAAATGGGCACCACTGCTCGCAAATGAGCACATCATGATCCTCAGCAACCTCACCCAAGGAAAAAAAAATTAGTTCCCTTTTTGTCCTAAAACTTCCCAATGGGAACGTGCTTGTGTGGTTTGGCCAGGCTGTCAAAATGAAAAAGTTTGTTACATATTAACTCACCCTTACTTTGGGGCGCCCTTGTCAAGTGCATTTGGAAACAAGTATGATATGTTTAATTAATTTCTGGTGCCGTACAGGAATCGCATGAGACTGAAATTTATCTAGGCGCATTAACAATGTGTGTCAGCTTCCCTCACATAAAAGAAAAGTAGAGAGTACTATGTAAAACAATACACACCGTGTTTTTTTTCAGATATTCAAGTGCGTCTACATAACCGAAAGCCAATTATTGCGATCCGCGTATTTCCAGAAGAAAAAAAAGTTTTTCGCACAAAACCTAAATTGTCGACGTGTGAACATAATACTTGTAACGTTAACGTCATGCTCATTCGAACAGCCGACACGACTTTTTATACTAACATTTCTATTTTAGTAATTGGCATTTCCAACTTCTCTGCAGTGAACCAGACGCAAATACCTATTTTTCAAGTATGTAATTGTTACAACGATTTAACGTGTTGAGGATTAGAGGACTAACTAGGTTTTGACTGAGGATGCCTCGGACTAGTGCTTGTCGGGGCGGTGAGTGATTTATACAAGTATACAGTTGACATCATTTGTTTTTGTATTTGTTGCTAAACTTGACTCTACGAATAAAGCAATTATGGCACACTGGCCGGCCAACTAGAGCACGCAAGGCAGTTGGATGACTTGCCCGTCGTACAACTCGTCGAGGGTGAGCGCATCCATGAGGTGTCACTGCACGGGTTTCCCTTTTCCACCCTATAGCTCTAGACGCAAAGACGCCACCTCAGCCATAATGAACATTAATCTTGCCATTAAAATGTCCTAACCACAGTGGGTAATTTGAGTCATCGAACTCGGCTAATACAGTGCGGAAACTAAATATTTCTTACGAACAGAAGTAACGGTGCGGCGTAGTTCACAAGTTTCGAACAATTGAGAAGATACACGCAAAAATGGTGTAAGTTGACTACTGCCATTTTTTATCTTTCGGCTTTCCGGAGGTGAAAACTGTAAGTAAAGCACTTTTCGGTTTTGTTTTCCCGACAAGCTAAAATAGAAATTGACAAGCATATGAAAAAAAGGGGCACCCCTTCTGGAAGTTGCACTTTTGATTCACATCGATTAGCGTCATTTTTTTTATCATCAAACTTGACCACGATTTTTTGAGTCAGGAAAAGCGATCAAAATTAAGGAACAATATAATATAAAATGCAGCAACATGCGTGCGTTATATGTATAATGAATGGCAAGTTATGCTTTCATGGCACGTAGCGAATTCTTGCATAGAAATATATATTTGGGAAAACATTTAGGTAGTCGCGAGCATTAATTAAAGTTATAATTGTCCTTCACCTTTTGTTTGATTTTTTCCCGCGATAGCCGGTAATGGTTAAATTTTTACAGTATACCTTGTAGCAGGAGAATGTTTCGTGTATTTTTCCTCTAAATTCTGCAGTGTAGTATACAAAGGCACGGATGTAGTCCTTAGCAGCAGAGTGTGCAGCGGAGCATGCAACGCCTCGGCCGTCGCCGTACTTCATTGCAGAACACGTCAGGGAAGCAAAAAGTCGCTTACTACGGCTGGTTTATTTTACTACGACGACCACACGAAAAAGCGGCCAAAGGCACAAGAAAGCACGTTTGCATTTTCAGTCACAAGGGTGTTCGCATCGTCAACAAAGGCTTGTTTGCGGGTCCGACATTGCCAGTTTCGCTGGATCGACATCTCAGTGAATGACGTGAAGGTCATTACAAGCGATTCTCGTTCTGCGCGCACAGAAAACAACCAAAGCGGCGATCCGTTGGCGGTCAAGCGGGAAATTCGCTCGCAGCAAGGCCATTCTTGACTCAGAGATACACCTCAAGGTTAGTCCTGCCAAGCGGTATTTCAGCTGGGAGTTCATTCATGCCAATTAGATCCTGCTTTCTTATGACCAAAGGTGAATATTACATTCCCTGGTGGTGATATCGCATTCAAAGCAACGGACTTCCTGATTGGGTGAGCGCCAAAGGTCGTCGAACAAATAATAACGAGAGCAATGACACGAACTTTGGAACATGCCCATGCCTACAAATAAAATATAGCGTCAGGCGATTTTGCGCCGTTTTATTTTATTAATTCATTGCAACGAAGGACAGGTACATCAGCCATGAGAATTGAAGTGCGAGGATACGTCAAGGTTGTGGCGGAAGCAAATACAAGTAATACACTGATATAAAGGTTTATTTAAAAAAAGAAAACATAAAACAGATAATTTAGATGTAGGAAAGAAGGAGAAAAAACTGGCCTGGAAACACGCTTCCTCCCATGAACCTTTTGGTGTTCTTTCGATCGCGGGCGTGATGTCTTTAATCGAAATAGTGCGCATGGTATCACTATAATCATACAACGCAACGTAGAACGCTCTAACTTGTAAGGAATTTGCGTTCCTTGTAAGTTCTACTGGATGATTGCGGTTTCTATTTCGGTTTTCATTAATCCAACCGTAAGCAACGCCACTGATACAATAGAGCCAATCGAGAAGCTCCAAAAGTGCATCGTCACGGCCATCGTCGTCTTTGTGCGTTTGATTTACACCGGCTAAAACAATGGCGCGCAAAAGAAAAAAAAAAAAAAAAACACGCTGGATTACCTCCGCATTCTCTGTGCAGTGGCAGTTGAAGAAATTCAGGACGTGGCCTGTGTTATGATCACGCATTTGACTTCGCGATTCGTTCTTCTGCGTTACTATCAGCTGGCGTCGGAATCTTATGGACTGCGGAGCGATAATAGAATGCTTGGGACTCGATCGCCACGTTCCGTGTTTCTTAAGTTTGCGGTGACTGTAGGGAGTGCAGTTATGGCGGTGGCCACGTAAGCTCAAATTCTGTGACGCAATACTTGCCTGCTCTCATCGTCGTACATACAGCTAACGTTACTAGATTACCTCAGTTTTGGAACTCCCGCGGGAGGGAGTACCCCCTCACTCACTTCAGTCCGCCTCCCGTCGTTTGAAGCGCCATCTAGATTTTCGTTTCATAACTGTGTGTTCTATACAGTACGGTAGAACGCCATCTAGACGCTGTGCTTCGAAACGTGCATATTCCATAGAACACACTGCATATTCCATAGGACACACTGCATATTCCATAGAACACACCGTCGATGGCTAACGTCGTCCTTTCTTTAGTTTTTTCGCCAAGCGAGTTTACGGCCGACACGGTGCAGGCGTACAAGTCTCTCGAGGCCTACGATTACTTCGAGCTGCTTTCCTCGCTGCCAGTGGGATCAGCAGACTGCGGGTCTGCTTAAGTGTATCTATTAATTGATTAAATATACACAGCGTCCTTCAAGTCGAGGTATAATGTATTTATTACCCTCATGACCACAAGGCACGACAAGCGGCGGCGCGTTTTCCATTTTGCCACCGATCACCTTCCGCTTGGTAGCACGTGCGTAGCGAGCCACCGACGAGCGCTTGGTCGGTGCTCTGTGCGCGAACACCAGGGAACAGAATCTGGGTGGTCTCAATCAGACGACGGTTTCCCTGCACATAAGCAAGCCTCGGGACGGAGACTGAAATGGAGCCACACTTGCCTTCAAGAAAGTACCACCCGCACAAACGTGTCGTCCTCGCGGGGCTGCCATTCTTTTCGATCCACATATATATTATCCAACCTCTGCGCATTTCAGAGTCCGCCGGGAACTTGTGGAAACTCGCTCCGCTACTTTGGCTGTACCTTTCGGTGCAATTAACGGCTACACAGTTTTGCGGCATGCTGAAATGCTATGACGCCCATGCTAAACGCGCGCACCTCTATTCACACCACCCGGCTCTGGCGCGATCGCATGCCGCCGGAGCTCCGTGACGTCAAGCACGGGTGTCGGTCTATGTTTCGGCATGTTTCGGCGACTTTTCAACACACCTTAGAATTAATGTATCAAATTGAAACGTTTAGTACAGAAGTATTTTAGGCTGTGTTCCTTTGAGCAAAAAGTTAGCTATCAGCTATTGTAAGATTGCGTGCGTGCGTGTGTGTGCGTGCGTGTGTGCGTGCGTGCGTGCGTGTGCGTGTGCGTGCGTGCGTGTGTGCGTGCGTGCGTGTGTGCGCGCTGCGTGCGCGCGTGCGCGCGCGTGTGTGTGTGTGTGTATGTGCGCGTGCGTGTGTGTGTGTGTGTGTGTGTGTAAAGTTGAAAAAGGGTTGTTACACTCTTGCACTTCAATCAAGTCCACTCGTTCGATCTTTGGAAACCCCTCAAGTAGTCACGGCCACGGAAAAGTTGTGCAGAGACATTAGCGGAAGTTTCGACGCACGTGTCTTCTTTGAAAACCTTGAGCGTCCGGTGGGGAGTTCCGAATGGCCGGTAACTCAGACTATATCTTTAATTCAACAACAAAAGGTGTTGTTCTACTGGGTGATTCAAGGAGCGGCCAGGCTCTTTAAATCGACCGCAAAATTCGGTTGTTTAATCTATCGCGCTACGACTTTGTGCAACGTTGCCCACAGATGGTGCATTTTTTTTTATTTGTAAAATTTGCAAAGAGCGAACTTGCCTGAGGAAAAAGTAAAGAAAGAAAAAGGCTTAGCTCCTATGGAAGCGCAGCGAAGCCACCGGTCTTCAAACAATACGGCGCCGCTTCGCACGGGAGACAAGAGATGGCGCAAGCGGTCGCGACGCCAACTGCCGCCAACGAACGAGCATACAGCGCCGAGAGCCGGCGTCTTTAGCAGACGATCGTTTCGACTCAAAAGCGGCGTGAGCTTTTCTGATATCAGTTGCCAATGCATTATTTTATCATCCTTACTAATAAAACATATTGAATGGACAGATAATCGATTAAAAAAATGGTTTGTCGGGATATTTTGACTGTTTTTTTCGGGGTACTGATGTCGTCTGCTTTGCAGTTCCTTGTTGTTACCGCGCCTGTTTTTGTTTCTGCGACTGTCGCCGCCTGCGGAACGCGCGCCGCTTTTGAGTCGAAACGATCGTCTGCTAAAGACGCCGGCTCTCGGCGCTGTATGCTCGTTCGTTGGCGGCAGTTGGCGTCGCGACCGCTTGCGCCATCTCTTGTCTCCCGTGCGAAGCGGCGCCGTATTGTTTGAAGACCGGTGGCTTCGCTGCGTTTCCATAGGAGCTAAGCCTTTTTCTTTCTTTACTTTTTCCTCAGGTAAATTCGCTCTTTGCAAATTTTACAAAAGAAAAATGCACCATCTGTGGGCAACGCTGCACAAAGTCGTAGCGCGATAGGTTAAGAAACCGAATTTTGCGGTCGATTTAAAGAGCCTGGCCGCTCCTTGAATCGCCCAGTACTTATTTAGACTCCTTATGAATAACATGTTAAACATTTACACGCGTATCTACTCAATAAATTTATAAAACGAACTATATTAACACGAGCTTACCTCTCCCGCAGTTGACATTGGACTTCTCGTCGTAGCACTCTGTTGGTGGAACTTGTTCGATCGTGCCGGCACTTAAAAAATATCGAGAATTTATATTGATTACTGGTGAAACATATATTTGTCGGAATAATATACATACGCCATAGAGTTTTCCCAAGACCTAATGTTTCTAGACTTACAGAAGGAGAAATATCTGTGCGCCTAAATGAAATTTGATTCTTTACGTCGTCTGGAAACACTTGGAAACCGAAAATTCCACCGTCACGGCGTCGTTTTTGGGTGGTCTTGGGATTTTCGTTGCAGCTTACGACCGTAGATATCTATATTAGTTTTGTTTACCTTATGCACTTCGGGATTTTAAGAGCCCAAGCAAATGGACATTGAATGTGAGATACCCGCAGAGGGAATTCCAAGAAAATTTCAAAATGCTATATCGGTATACCTGTATGACATACCGGCCTGCCGGTACAGCCCATCGGTACGTGGGTATAGGCCACCGCTAAGCGGTACCGTTCACCCGTATAAAGATTCCGGCACCGGTACGAGGGTACCGGCCGCTTAGCTATATGATTTTTCGCCACCTGTATCCCTCTACCGGCGTGGGAATTGAATTACATGCCTTTTGACCGGAATGGAGTGTGAACACAATGGGTTCGGTACATATGCGAGCCGTGTTGATTTTCATCCAGGGCCCACGGGCTGAAGGCGCAAATCGCTATAATATTTTCCTTACCTGTATCCCTTTCCCGGCGTACCTGTATCCCTTTACAGGCTACCAACAAACCCGTCTTGGCGACCGGTATCTGATACCGGGTGACCCATGTCCGTTACCGGATGACCCTTGTCCGGTACCGGGTGACCCGTACCCGGGTGCCGGAAACCGGATTATTGTCACGAATTAAGGTGACGAGAAGGCGAAGAGTGAACTGAAAATAAATGTTTAATGGGCGAACTTGTGCCAACCGAAAATAAGTAACGAAAGAGCGTCGAGGCAGCAGAACAGCAGGCGGCGATTCGGCGGCGAAACAGAGAGCGCGAGTGAGACTGACTCGACAAGGTCGCGGGTAGCTGCTTATCTACAACGCGTCACTATCTCGAAAGTTCGGCAAAGAAGGCTCGAGCGTCGCGCGCTCGGGGCGAGGATGAACTGGCACTTTCGAGAACAACAAAGCAGGTGGAAAGTTATGTCTGATGCGAGAATGAACGCGAATTTTCTAGAACTCGGTGACCGAGCGTTGCTTTCTCGGCACTGCGGGCGGCATTATCCCCACCTTTTAAAAGTGCATCGTCCCGATGCAAAGCGAAAGGAAAACAGAAATGGCTAAAAAATGTACGGTGAAACGAAATAAACATGCAGTGTCGTAATCCTAGCGCGCGTAGAACGGCGATGAGTCGAACTACGTGGACGACTTCGGGGTCGTGGCTGGCGGCGTCCTGATGGTCGGGTTCCGTCGGGGAGCACCTCGTAGTTCAAGTCCCCAAGGCGGCGGATGACCTTGTAGGGTCCGAAGTAGCGCTTTAACAGTTTCTCGCTGAGGCCGCGACCGCGAATGGGCGTCCACACCCACACCCTGTCTCCGGGCTGGAACTCCACGTCGCGGCGACGAAGGTTGTACGGGCCAGCGTCCACACGTTGCTGGTCCTTTATTCGAAGACGGGCTAGCTGGCGTACTTCTTCTGCTCGTTGGGTGACCAGCTGGGCGTCTTCGGTGCCGTCGTCCGTCGGGTCGTGGGGCGCATGGCGTCGAGCATCGTCGTCACCTTTCTGGCGTGCACCAGCTGAAAAGGTGTAATGCCGGTAGTTTCTTGAATCGCCATGTTGTACGCAAACGTGACGTAGGGCAACACTTCATCCCACGTCTTGTGTTCCACGTGCACGTACATCGAAATCATGTCGGCGATGATCTTGTTTAGTCGCTCCGTCAGCCCGTTGGTCTGCGGGTGGTATGCCGTGGTCCGGCGGTGGTCGGTGTGGCTCAAACGGAGTATCCCTTGTGTCAGTTGCGCCATGAACGAGGATCCTCGGTCCGTTATCGGGACTTGGGGAGCGCCGTGTCGGAAGACGATAGACTCCACGAAGAACTTGGCTATTTCCATAGCGGTCCCCGACGGGAGTGCTTTTGTCTCGGCGTACCTGGTGAGATAATCAGTTGCCACAGTTATCCAATGGTTTCCCTGCGTCGACGGCGGGAAAGGTCCGAGAAGGTCCATTCCAATCTGCTGGAATGGTGCAGTCGGGGGCGCGATCGGTTGCAGGAGACCTGCCGGCTTCGTCGATGGTTTCTTGCGTCGTTGGCATTCGTGGCACGAACGGACGTAGAGGTGGACAGTCTTCGGGAGCTTGGGCCAGTAGTATATTTCTCGGATCCTTGCAAGAGTCCTACTGTAGCCAAGGTGACCAGATGTTGGGTCGTCGTGGCAGGCTTGGAAGATCTCTTCTCGATGACTCAGCAGGAATCACCAGGAGCCACGTCGAGCTGTGGTCCCCGAAGTTCTCTTTATAAAGGATACCTCTCCGGATGGCGAATCTTGGCAGGTCACGTGAGAAGGCTCTGGGAAATCGTACCCCCTCGTCCCTCCAAGTGGTCGATCAGTGCACGCAACTCAGGATCGTCCGGCTGGAGCGCACCCATATCGTGAATGCTCACCACGCCAAGAAAGTGATCGTCGTCGTCGTCTTTGGCACAGCCGGTAGCTAACTCGACAGGGGCTCTGGACAGGCAGTTGGAGTCGCTGTGTTTTTGGCCTCACTTGTAGACCACGGTCACGTCGTACTCTTGCAGTCGTAAGCTCCACCGAGCGAGGCGTCCCGATGGGTCCTTCAGACTCGCTAACCAACACAGCGCGTGGTGGTCGGTGACCACCCGAAGTGGACTCCCGTACAAGTACGGGCGGAATTTCGTGATGGCCCAGACGACGGCCAGGCATTCCTTCTCGGTCGTCGAGTAATTGCGTTCCGCGTTCGACAGCGTCCGGCTAGCGTATGCGATCACGCGCTCCGCACCGTCTTGTCGTTGGACCGGTACCGCTCCGAGTCCTGTATTACTGGCGTCTGTGTGAACTTCCGTTTCGGCTGATTGGTCGAAGTGGCCGAGAATCGGTGGTGACTGAGGCCGTCGCTTTAGTTTGTCGAAGGCCTGTTGTTGTTCTCCGCCCCATTCAAAGTTCACGGAGTCTTTCGTAAGGTGCGTGAGCGGCGCAGAAATCTTGGCGAAATGCTGAACGAATCTCCAATAGTATGCGCAAAGTCCAAGGAAGCATCGGACGGCCTTTTTGTCGGTGGGCGGTGGAAAGGCCGCTACGGCGAGAGTTTTTTCAGGGTCAGGACTTACACCTTCGTTGCTCACAACGTGGCCCAGGAACTTCAGTTCGCCGTAGGCAAACCGACACTTCGTCGGCTTGAGGGTGAGTCCTGCGGTCGTGATTGCCTCAAAACGGCCCGAAGGCGTCGCAAATGCTCGTCGAAGCTGTCCGAGAATATCACGACGATTCGTCGAGGTAAACGAGACAGCTCTGTCACTTGAGGCCTGCCAGGACGGTGTCCATGACACGTTGGAGCGTTGCCGGCTCCGTGCACAGTCCGAAGGGCATCACCTTGTACTCATATAGTCCGTCGGGCGTGACGAATGCAGTCTTTTCTCGGTCCCGTTCGTCGACTTTGATCTGCCAGTTGCCACTCTTAAGGTCCATTGACGAAAAGTATCGGGAGTGGCGAAGCCGGTCCAGCGTGTCGTGGATGCGGGGGAGCGGATACACGACTTTCTTCGTGACCGCGTTGAGCCGCCGGTAGTCAACGCGGAATCGAAGCGTTCCGTCCTTCTTCTTCACCAGTACGACTGGAGAGGCCCACGGGCTGCTCGAAGGCTGAATGATGTCGTCGTTGAGCATCTCTTGTACCTGTTCCTGAATGGCCTCTCGTTCCTTTGGGGAGACCCGGTACGGCGGCCGATGCACAGGGAGCGCACCCTCGTTGGTAACGATGCGGTGTTTCAGAACGGTTGTCTGGCGCACCCTCGACGTCGTCGCAAAGCAGTCACGGAGGTCTCCGAGCTGTCGTCGTTCTGTGGCACTGAGCTTGGGGTTAACGTCGAGCTGCGGCGGCGGTGTACTGTACGGCTTAGATGGCGAGGGCTTGTCGGAGATGGCGGCGATTTGGGCGTCGGCCCGGAGTTCCTCGACGTGTCCTACAGCGACACCTTTCGTGAGGTGCTGCGCCTCCGGTCGAAAGTTCGTCACGAGGACCGCAGAACGTCCATCCTGCAGCTCCGCTACGCCCCTTGCGACGCCTATACCTCTTCCGAGAAGCAGTTGTACGTTGCCTTCCAGAAGGACTTTCCCGCTGGCAACCGCATCGGTCACGACGGCCACAAGAACACTCGACCGTGGCGGCAGGTTCACGTGGTCCGCAATGACTCGGACGGCGGCAGGCGTCGTTTTGGATCCCGCCGCGGCAGGCGTCGTTTTGGATCCCTCCGGAGGTAGAACGGCCTTTCGCAGCGTTAACCTGTTTGCTCCAAGGTCGATCACGGCACCGTACTCACACAGGAAGTCCATGCCAAGGATGACGTCTTTGAACAGTCTTTGAGGTTGACTAATTTCACTGGACAGGTCTCCCCGTGGATCTCCACGCGCGCAGTACACCTTCCGACTGGTGTGATGAGATGTCCGCCGGCGGTTCGTATTTGCGGGTTATCCCACGACGTCATCACTTTCCGAAGGCGGCGAGAGAGCTTCCCACTTAAAACCGAATAATCTGCTCCGTTGTCGATGAGCGCCTTCGCGTCGTGGCCGTCGATGATTACGTCCAGGTTATTGGACACCGTCGCAGAAGCTTCGCTCTGATGCGTCTCGTCGCTAGTGGGGGAGCCCTCCGACTTTTGTGGAGGATATTGGCGTCGTTCGTCCTCGGCAACACCACCTCCCGGTATTGCCGCACTTAGTTTTCCCGGTGGGACACCGGAGACGGGCTCTCTCGGCGGGACCGATAAACAGGTGATGCAGGACGTCGAGGTGAAGGCGAGCGAGCTCCTTGCGGGGCAGCGGGTGCAGGAGACGGTGGACGGCGAAGATACTCGTCGATGTCTCGTGGGCGCACACCATAACGTGGGCGCGGGTCGTTCGGGTGGAACCAGAGCAGCCCACGTTGCTGGTGGGGCAGGGACTCCGGAACCGGGGGGGCAGGGGGGCCGGAGCCCCCCCAAGATATTTCAGGATGGGGCTGAGCCCTCCCATTCCGACTTCAAAGAAACGGAAAAGCTTGTTTATTTATCTATTGTAATTACTCCAGTCAGCGAGGCGGCGGAAGAGGCGATCAACGCCAAATAACCTTCTTTGCTTTGTCTAACAAGGTGGACTGTCAGAATGAAGTCAATGAAAAGGTTCACTGAAAACTATGGGTTCAGGAGACACTGAACGAGCTGCTATAAGGCGAATATTCGATTGCAGACAACAGCAGGGCCATTTTGAAGGGTTATGAGAGGCTTTTGAAAATGTTTGAAACAGCTGCTAGGAATACACATTTCTATAGCTTTGCTCGGTCCATGCTAACAACTTGCAAGGGTACTGCAACTTTCAACGTTTCGCGCCGCAGGTATCAAAGAGGCTGCAGAGACTCTCTGCGAGGCAATGTCCCGTCTGCGGTCTGAAGTCGCGTTTGAAGAGTTGTGGGACTGCGCGAGCTCAACTGCAATGTGGCTAGGTTTGAAGGACCCTCGCAGCGCAAGGCAGACAAAATCGCAAAAAGGCTTGAAATGAGCAACAAACCTTCTCCGCCAGTTGCACTTGATTGCAAGGCAGCGTTGCGGAAGGAGCACTTTCCGGCTGTAGACTGCATTCTGAGTGAAACTCAACGGCTGTTTGAATAGCCTGGTATGAAGCAGCTAGTAAATCTAGAGAGCACCTTGATTAACGCTTCCGGGGAAAGGCAGTTCACAACAAATGACCTGAAAGAGGCCCTAGGAGTGCATGCATGTGATTTTGATCTGGCCCAACTCTCTGCGCAGTTTTTACTTTTCCCGGCCTTTATGGAACCTTGATTCCCTCACAATTGATGCCATATTGAGGACACTACACGCAAAATCCGACGAAATTCGTGACCTCCTGGACCAAGTCGTCAAATATACAAAACCTCTTCATTCTGTGCCTGCATCTGTCGCTTCGGGGGAGCGCTCGTTTAGTACCGTACGCCGAATTAAAACGTATCTACGCCAGCCGCATGAGTCAGGGAGGCTAATACACCTCCTTATTTTGCACATTCAAAAAGGAAGAACGTCGAGCTCAACCTGGACGACATCATCAAGGAATTTGTCTCCAGGACTGCTGAGCCAACGGCGACCTTGGGACTTCCTCGAGACGATCAAGACACGTGGCTTTGGGGCCTATATATGGATCTGTTTCCTTCATCCCGCTTTTGTGCACAATTTCAAGATATGTATTAAGATGTCATTGTATATATGTAATTATCTTGGCTTACTCGTTCATTTCATAGCGCGGATGTCTTTCTGGATGAACATTTGAAGAATAATAAACGTGATTCTCTGCAAACTCAATTTTGTAATGCTGTGTATCCTTGTAGGAATTTTGTAATTGTCTGAAACACTATGCATAAGCGTTTTTGCGATATTAGAGACTTTTAGTGGATCGTACGTAAAAGCTTTGAGGGTCGGAAAGTGCACGCGCAAAACGCAATATGGCGTTCTCCGCGTGTGCATTTCAACCCGCAATTGTATTGCGTACAAGCCACTAAAACTCCCTACTGTTGTTATAAAGCAGGAAGGAAAAGTGATTGCACAAGCTAAGTAGGGAACTGCATGCAAATAATATTTGATTTTTTAATAAACAGTAAGTAAAAATAAAACAACAGAAATTCGGCTCCAGCCCTTGTCTCCTATAATAAAATATACAACAACCAAATGCTTGTCTTCAGCCCCTCCCCCCCCCCCACTCAAAATCTACTTCCGGAGTCCCTGCGGTGGGGACATCGAAGATAGACATGGTCGGCTCCCCCGCAATGGAAACAAAGCGGGCGTCGGTCGGCCGTTCGCCACACGTCGGTTTTTTCAGCGAGGGTCGCTCTGGGCGGACGTACTGCCGTTCTTCGCGCCGTTGGGAGTACTGCGGCGCTGGAGGTTCACGGCGTGGTGGCGCGGCAGCTTGGCGGGGAGCTCGCGGCTGTCGTCTGGCTATGGCGGCGTAGGTCAGCGTTGGTTCCTCGGGGGCGGGCACGTCGACTGGTGGTTCAGGCTGCAAGGCCCGCTGTACGTCGTCGCGTACGATCTCGGCGACTGACAGCGGCGCCGGATGCTCAGCAGCGGGAGCAGCTTTCGGAGCTCCTCTCGAACGACGTCTCGGATGTTGTCGCGAAGCTCGTCGGCACCAGTGCTGAACTCGGAGCGGGTCGAGGCCAAAGTAGAGACGTTGCTGAGCCGATGGTAGTGGCTCGCTCGGGCCATTAACGCCCGCTCGATGTTTGTTGCTTCGGCAACAAATTCTTCGACGGTCGTCGGGGGTTGCGAATAAGTCCGCCGAAGATTTCGCTTTTCACGCCTCTCATAAGGAAGCGTAACTTCTTCTCGTCGGTTGCTTGCGGGTCGGCGCGGCTGCTCAGGCGGAGGATGTCTTCAACGAAACTGGTGACCGTTTCGTTGGGGCCTTGAGTCCTTGCCTGGAGAAGGTCTTCGGCCCGCTGCCTACGATGCTGGTTCATGAATGCCCGCTTCAGATCGGTGACGCAGGCGTCCCACGACGTGAGCGCAGCGTCGTGGTTCTCGAACCAGTGCCTCCCAGTACCCTCCAACGAAAAGTAGAGGTTCTGCAGGTACTGCTCGGCGGTCCATCCGTTATGGCGTGCCACGCGCTCGTAGTGTTGGTTCCATTCCTCGACGTCCTCGTGGAAAGGCGTCGGAGTCCGAGGGCCGACGGGCATGTAAAAGACAGGGGGTTGCTGCTGTGGTCTGCGCCGTCGAGGTGGCCATCGTCGTTATCGCTTGCCTTGTCCTCGCCGGGAGTGGTCCGAGTTCAGGAGCTTGCCCTTGAAGACGGCGGCTGGCACGATGTTCCGAGTCTTCAACGGAAGGTCGTCGGGGAGTGGGGCTTGCTGAACGAGTTCTCGTAGGGGTATGCTGCATCGGGTTTCATACTCCGCACCTCCACCAGAAATGTCACGAATTAAGGCGACGAGAAGGCGAAGAGTGAACTGAAGAATAAAGGTTTAATGGGCGAACTTGTGCCAACCAAAATAAGTAACGAAAGAGCGTCGAGGCAGCAGAAAAGCAGGTGGCGATTCGGCGGCGAAACAGAGAGCACGAGTGAGGCTGACTCGACAAGTCCCAGGCTGGACGCTTGGCGAAAGCGACGGCGAGAAATCTAGCGGCCGCGATTGGCAAACGCCACACTTGACCTTGGCGCCGGCCAATCATAGCCGCCGAATTTCTCGCCAACTTTTCCGCCCAGTGTCCAGATTAGGGCCCAAGGTCGCGGCTAGCTGCTTATCTACAACGCGTCACTATCTCGAAAGTTCGGCAAAGAAGGCTCGAGCGTCGCGCGCTCGGGGCGAGGATGGACTGGCACTTTCGAGAACAACAAAGCAGGTGGAAAGTTACGTCTGGTGCGAGAATGACCGCGAATCTTCTAGAAGTCGGTGACCGAGCGTTGCTTTCTCGGCCCTGCGGGCGGCGATATCTATAAACGTGACCGGTACGCTTTTACCGGTTACCTGTAGGAAACTGTATAGACGAGTATAATGTGCTACAGATTTCTTTTTTTCAGTAGGGGACGTTACGAGTTATCCCAGCGAATTTAGCGTATGATGTACGACGTGTCACTTCGCCCCTTTTCAAAGGTCACGTGACACTCACACGCCATTGGATTGACTTGTAAAGCTCGTAACGTCGTCTGCGGTCCATCGTAAGGTAAAACGGAGCATGTGAACATGCGACGTTAGGAATCTTATGCCCCAACCGATGGAAGGCGCGGTAAAAGCAAAACAAAAGCTGGCTGCTTAAAAATAAAAAAAGGGGGGGATCGAAGAAGTGGTAAGCTAGGTACAATGTAGCGTCATGGGGCCAGCGTTGCGCCTTCGCGCAAGTGATGCCTCTGGTGTTTGTAACGCCGGGTGTTTGTAACGCACACCGGGTGATGTTTGCACCACGCAACGGAGGGATGAAATCACCCAACACCTTTGTGTTTGGTGATTTCAGATGAGATTGAACAGTGGGTAAATGATCGACATTATTAGTTCACTTGATATGTTACATGCCATCTCCTAATTTATAGTATAAACAAATCCAAAAATATTTCTGCGTAAAAGAAAGAAAATATCAGAACACAAAAATATTTGATCTTGAAGAGCTAAGTTTTCACTCACATTCACGTGGAACGTGGGTGTGACCATAATTGATAGTAAGGAACTTAAGTAATAACATAGGTACATTTTAGAATGATGTAATCAAAAGGTTTGCGTCACCGAAAAATAGCGTCGTCACCTGTCTGCATGCACCAAGCCCAAACCGCGTATTGGATTGACGCATGCCAGTTATTTTTCTTCGCGCACGCAGAAATTCGAGCGCGTTGTCCTGAAACTTGATATTAGAATCTCATTAATTTCGAGAAACGATGTCTGGGTGCAGGTTAATTGTCCTAAATAATATTGGTCATTACATTACTAACATTTGAATAAAAAAAAAGGTCTCAAACATGTCACCTTGAGCGATTTTCTGCGAACCTTCAGATAGTGGCACGGAAACACGTGATCAATAAAAAAAAAATAAAAACTGTATTACATTTTTTTTTTCTGTCACTTATGTAACTTTTTTGATCTTTCAAAGCCATGCATCATATATAATTGAGGAAGGAGGTACAGCTCCTTGTCAGCTCTTCAGAAGAGGGCCCCCCTTTTTTTGAGCCTGCACAGAGACTTCCGCTGCGTGGTGCAAACACTACCCGATGATCAGTGGCGTTACAGACACCAGAGGCATCACTTGCGTGACGTCGCAGCGCTGGTTTAATGATGCTATCTAGCTTTCCACTTCTTCCTCCTTTTTCTTGTATTTTCTTTAGACGCAACCTGCTATTGTTGCTGCCCTCTCCACGCCCGCAATCGGTTGGGGTGTAAGATTCCTAATGGCTCCTGTTCATATGCTTTGTCTTTACCTTGCGATGAACCACAGACGACGCTACGAGCCATGCAAGTCAATCTAATGTCGTGTGAGTATCACGTGACTATTTGAGATAGGTGCAGTAACGCGTTGTCACTTGATACGCTAAAATTTTGAGACAGCTCGTAACGACCGCTAAAATCCATCGTAATTAGAAACGGGGTATATAGTCCTGTCTAGATAAATTAATCAAATCATTTTGTCAACAGGCTACCTACATCAAAATACTACACTGGAAAAGTAGGGCAGTGCAGCGCAACCAGCAAGCTGAGATCCAAAAACTGGAATTTTCTGGTCTTTTTACTTTTAAACCCCAAAAGACCAGACAATCCAGTTTTGGATCTCAAGTGTGGATGTGAGGGGCCACGTTTGTTGTTGGCATCATCCCAGAACCACCAAGACTCTCCTGATCTTAGATCGGGGCATTCTAAACTCGTCAAAAGAGGCATTGCTGAATCATGTATGCGTTCGGCGGTAACAAAGTCTTGCTACCACAGAGTAGGAGAAAGCCTTGCCACCCAGGTCGGGAGACTAAAAGACGCCAGTTTCCCGGAGTCGGTAATCGCCTCGGCCGCGGAAGCAACAGTGTAAATTATTAAGGGTGAGGCGCGAAGAAAAGTAACAAAAAAAGGGAAAAAAGCAGGTCACAGTCACCCCTTATGAGCACCACATGTCACATGGCTTTAAAAGAGCCGCCTCCGAAGTACGGGGTAGATGTGGTGTTCTCGGCACGTAACAAGTTAAGCGGTATTTGCTCTTCAGTAGAAAAGCGCGTGAACAAGGAAGAAAAACAGGGGGAAAGAGGCCGTGCGGCATAAAACACCGCATTGAGTTCGTGCCTTGCACCTTGGGTGTAGTATACACCGTTCCAAGCTGGGCTTCCTGGCCGGCGCCATTTTAACGAGTGTAGCGCCGCCTACCCTCATCCGGGCATTTGGGAGAATCTGAACCCGCCCGAATGACCGACCGCCATTACTGGACTGTTACCCTGTTCACCGAGTCACACCGATCGCAGCTGCTTCTGCCGGCACGGCTGCCGTATTAGGCGCGCTCGGCTCATTGTCTTCGTCCATGGAGGAAAGCGTGCACTATCCTAATCGGTATGCCAGGCATGGGGAAAAGTGCATCCTGCTTTCCTTGCATCTTTTTGTGGGTAATTTTTAGCGCGCTTCTGGGGCAGTCGTCGCTCCCAAACCGAACTCGGCGTTTCGATTGCTAGCGAAATTGGGGATCGCTAGTGAAATTGAGGATCGCTAGTGAAATTGAGGATTGAACGAAGCCAGGATGGCACGAATTACGGCATGTGAATTTGCGCTGAACTCGAGTTGTCGCAGCTTGGGGGCGCCGGGAACATTTGAACAAACTGCGCGGTTAGCGGCTCAGACCTGCGCTGCCACGTCTGCTTTAATTGAAATAGTAGAAACCTCAAATTTAAATATGAATCGATATATAAATACCGAGTACAGATAGCAAGTGCGACGGATCTGTTTATTTTTTTTTCTGATTTAGAATCCACTGTCACAATATTGGCACATTGATGTGCCTCTCTGTAATCGCCTCGCGTGAAAATTATTTGTGCACAAACTGTGTCGCGGCGTGTACTACACGAGGCTGTGTTATATATATATATATATATATATATATATATATATATATATATATATATATATATATATATATATTCGTGTTGGAGAGTCTACCACAAAGCCAAGCCAAAGTCCGAGCTCTGTGCCCAGTCTTGCTGTGCACAGCGGCGTCAGACCAAAACTACCCCCCCCCCCCCTTTCCGTCTTCCTTCCATTTCCAAACTTTCCCAGCAAGAAAAAGAAAGGTTGGCAGCCATGCCAACCTTTCCTTTTCTTTTTTTTCAGTTTTGAGTTGACCAGGTAAAGACAGCTTGCTGCCAAAAGATGTCGATGCTGCGTGGACATCGCGGGTGTTGCTGTTGTTTTCCATTTTCTGCAAGTAATTGAAGCGTTCGGCCATTCGCACTAACGTATTCATGGGAAATTGACAATTTCAAAAAACCCCAAAAACGATCGAATTACGCATACCCGACGCTCAATTTTGGCGGCGCATTTTCGTTCCGCACCAGGCGTCGCCTGCCAATTACCACCTGAAGAAAAATAGAGTTATTAAATCAGTGGACCAGGAGTCACGCAACTGTTTTCTTTTTTCAATGTCTAAGCCGCCCTCCGCTTACCTTTCGGTCCATACCCACATTCATCCTGTTTGACAGCGTGGGTCTCGCGCACTGAATCGGCGTTTATTTCACGTTTTTTTTATTATTTGTACAACCAATCACAGCACAGTGCTGCCCGGTCGATTCTTTTCTTGCATAGGCCATGTCACGCGCGAAAACACGCTATAATATCAAAGCGGCGTCTAACATTGTCGAAACAACATGCCTCCGTACGCTGCGCACGTGCTTTCTAACAGTCCACTCCGTGAAGCAGATAGCTTTCGACGCGGGAAGGCTTGCATCGGGCAGACGGGGCGGATGCCTCAACATTCGCCTGCGGGAACACCGTAGTTCTTGATAGGAACAGAAAACTCCCACTTGGCGTTACACTGCAGGGACTGTGCCTGTACACCGTTACTAGACAAGGCCATTGCGTTGTATAAACACAGGGACCAAAAGATCGAGAGATTGTCGAAGCTCATAGAATAAAAGGAGGGCCAGCCTGCGTGAGTCAGGCTTCCTTGAATTTGCTGGACAGTGAGATACAATTTTTAGATCGGGGATGACGCATATAGAATTGTGTAACAAATAGCACCCAATTTTATGAGGCGCATGCGCATTTCCATCGTGATTAGAGAGTCTGTGTTGTATGTTTTCTTCGTGGTTTCCTGATAATAAACGCTTTGCAGTTGTTAGTCAGCGCTCGTCCCGTCAAGTTCATTCCTCTGTCCTTGTAAAATTCGCGCTGTTCTATTATGGATTTTCAATAGGCATTCCGCGCTCTGTGAGTGGTAGCGGAGAGCTGACACGTATTTGGGTGCATTAGTCACATTTAATTGCTAGATAATTAGGTCACTATCTAAGAAACAATTAACGAAACAAATCGCAAATGTTTAATTCGTGCCGCGTGAACATCCCTATCAGAATACACTTATAGCTAATCATCAAAGATGGCGAAACTCATCCGTCGTTAATTTTGTATTATTTCATTTACTTTTTTTTAATCTGCTATCAGGCAAAGAAAGCGAGGACATTACTTTTATTGTGAAATACAAATGCCAGCACTTTTCAGTTCCTTTTTTTTCTCATTTGTATTTATAAACCCTTTTTTTTTTAATTGCACTTAAAACATATTTTTTGGGTATGACTGTTACCCTCTAGAGGACAGACAAGGGTAGCAAAAAATATGACTATAAAATATATTGTCATATCTCTACCATTCCACATTGTGATGAAGATGTTGTGTCTTTCAGCCTTTTATAAAGAGTGGGTCGAAATGTTGCACACTGCAAAGTTTAACTTTAGTGTGCGAATGTTTTGTTTTACCTTATTCGGGTTCTCAAGCTCTTCAGTCTTGTAAAAAAAACGTTCATATTCTTTTATTATTTAACTTAACGGAGATATTTTAATATGGGATTGCTTTTTTTAGTGTATAACGTATCGCGATTCATGAAATATCTGAATTTCTGTATCTATCTTTGAATTGAGTTACATTGACTATTGTCAAAACTATTGTAATGTGATGAAAAAGTGCTCAATCGAGGGTCAGCTAGAAGTATATTTTGGTGCGTGACAATAGAAAATAAAAACATTGAAAAAATGAGCAAAAGGACAAGAAGGACAAGGACAGAGAAACACAGCGTTGTTTAACGGCCGTCGTTTTCTTTCAGACCAATATAGATTGACACAAAATAAGAAGATTATACCAGGCATCTTTCCACCACAGTGTAGCGTCGTGGGTTGTTCCAGACTCGAAGTTAAAAATGGTCGGGAGCGGTTGGTAAAAACACCAACTCTTTATTTCGTTAAGATAGTTCCGAAGACTAGGAGCAGTCTTCGTAGCACTGGTGCCGCACTCTTGTGTAGTCTCGCTGTGCAGTCTCCCTCTGGTGATCTTGTGCCGCATTTTCTTAAACCTTCGTGCGTAGGGTTACCTCGCGGTGGCGTGAACTGGAGAAATCGCGGGGCAATATGGCAACAAGACGATGGAGCAGTATCCGCGGTGCGATGGTGAGCCATGAGGTTATTATCCAATGTTATGCCATCTGGACATTGCGCGGAACTGACGCAAGCGTGCGGCAATGTTCCACCGACGACGCGGCACCTGATTTGGGTGTCATAATCCGATGCTATTAGGAGCTGATTGAGTCGAGCGGAGAAATGTTCTTTCGGGAGCCGCTGTAGGTCGGTGCGTGCGTCACCACAACAGTAACCTAATTGACACAATTTTGTGTCATATTTTTATGTGGCAGAATTTCTGTGACATTTTTGACCACAGTTACAAAATTACACTTTTCATCAGAGTCACTAAAATCACAGTAAAAAGATAACAAAGTTGACACCAAAAAACAAAAAAACTAGAGAGGAATGTTTTCGTCACAGTCACAGTCATATACACCGTAACATAAATGTGTCAGTCTGAATAATGAAATAAAATTCACCATCAAAAAAGGTAATTGATTCTAATGCATCGTCATATAATTCTAAAAAAGCATAATGAATTTCTCTGTCAGTCTCATTGGGATGTTTGACCAGTATGTGAATATTAGTAAACTGCGGAGTACAGCCACATCTATTACAATCTATTACAATTTATCTAATCAATCACCGACTTGCCCATCTTCACACCTTACAACTGCTTGTCAATGACCATGTTTGAGTAAAGTGCAATAGTGCCCCATGTTGTTTGCATGCATACTATGTCGCGCCGGTAGCAGCTGCGCCAAAATCTCTAAACTTTATTGATTCTTAAAAAAATAATGGACAAAGGACACATTGTGCGTTGATGAATAAAAACAAAAGTGAACACTGAACGCTGTCATTTTTTTCAATGTTGCACTTTGCTTAAGCATGATGTAGCACGTTATTTGAGTACACCAAACTGAAGTTTTTGGGGTGCCATGTATGTGACAAGGGGTGTAAGAACATGCCATTTTTTAGAGTGTAGCGTGTTATTAAGTCAATCGTGTTGTAGGTAAATCTCATGATATGTGCCTACGACCAACCGATATGTTCATTTCGAAGCGTAAAATTAACATGATGGTTTTCACCGATGATTCAGTGGCTCCTGATGATAAGGGTTTAATGGGATGACACTATTCTGATAAACACTGATTTATTATAATACCTATTATAATTTTTGAATACGAGGAGCCCGAAAACAAGTGATTTCGGGTTGTTTTAGCTTTTAATATTGGGTACAGGACATCGTATTATTTATTTAATAATGTAGAAAGTGCCAACAGAAGGCCGAGGCCGTAATATACGGGCTTTTGTTCGCAAAAGCGCATCCGATAACATTATACAGAACAAAGTCAACACATGGCTTCCGACAAGCATTTTTTTTAAATATCGCAATCAACTTTCGACGAAGTCCGGAGTATGCGTAAAAGAAAATAAATTAACACATCTACCAAATGAGGCAACACGCAGACACCCTCAGGCACGCATCCATTGCAGGGCTTGGGTTCAAAGGGACAAGGCAAAGCGAAACGCAAGGATAAAGTGAGACTAGTTCCCGAAACGAGTCTCTCAGGGGAGATGAGTTCCTTAATTGCTTCGGAGGTTTCCCATTTGCCCTCGGAAAACCGGCTGCTTTGGCTTAGCGTCGTTCTTTGTATTCCCGAATGCTTAAGGAGCTAGGTCAACCTGTAGGTTCTGGCTAGGCCTTCCGGTGGGAATCGATGGCCGAACTAAACAACGAAACACAAGAACAAACAAAATAGAGCAAAAGCTACTTCGAGCAGGGGATAGATTGGTAAGAAGAAACGACCCGGCGAGCTGTGACCGGGAGAGAAGTGCGACCAATTAATTCACTACAATTGCGTCTTTTAACTGATGAAAAAGAAAAAACACTAGACAATTGAGAAAGCATGATAATAAAGATCAGGTTTATTAAGACCTAAATATGACTATTTCGTCACCCTCACAAGAAAGGGAGAGAACAAATCTAAAAAAAACACGACGAGATGAAAGAGGAGGAAAACACTTTGTTGATAGCTTTTCGCACGATTATCACATTTTTTGCACCTCCTGGTCGGAGCCCTCAGTCCAGGGCCCCGTTATTTACGGCTAACCGGTTGGCTCGCTCAGTCAGCCGTCGCTGGTTGGGAGGTGCTGTGCCTGCCAGGCGCTGCGAGGAGAAGGACAAAGTAAAGACTTTCGAACTATTCACTACATCTGCACTGTTCACATAACTAGGCTAAGTTGTTCGTAACTTCTTACCTTCAAGCTTTTTGAATATAACATATATGCCCCTTATAGTTGCATATACGTTATAAACGTTCTATGTGTTTAAAACGTCTGTGTTTTTATGTGTTTCTAACGTTATACACTAGAAAAAACATAGGACGACGTTCTAGCCACGTCTTTTTAGACCCGAGTTTCACGTAAGTTATTTTGACGCCAAAAAGCCATTAAAAGAAAATAAACACTAGGCACGCTGCCGGGGATTAAAGACACGCCGGAACACCATTGGCATCTCCAAAACTCTCGGGCTGCTCCGCGCTTCCCTTCATTACGCTGGTCCACCCACCGCTCTCTTTTATTCTTGGCAAATATTCCTGGGGGCCGGCGGTGCATGCACATCCTAAATCCAGGCAAAGACAAAATCCGATTTCGAATTTTCCACTCTTCGCTTTCTAGCGCACTCATCGCGTTCCCCACTACACACCCTCGGGCCGTCATGGTATTTTTGCCGCGGCGGAGAATACGGAAGAATCCGAAGGGGGAAGCAATGCCCGGAACGAAGTTTAAGACCATGTTTCGCCCTTCCGCCGGTAAAGAAAGGAGCGGCTTCCGTGACGCCCCGTGTTCTACTAAAGGGATTAGAGAAGGGCGCGGGAGAGGAGCCGTGCACTCCTGAAATGCCGAGCGTGAAATCCCGTTCCCGCTAAGACTGGTTTTACCCAAAGCCGGATTGAGCGAGCGGAACTTCGCCGGGCCCTTCTTGTTTTGCTGCTCCTTTGTCGCTCCGAATGTCTTTTGTTGGAGCCGCGTGGATTTCGTCGCCATGGAGTGCATCCTTAACACGAAAGCTATTAAACGTATTGCAGGATCAAAAATGAAATAAAAACTTTCGCTCTCCCGGCTTTTGTAAAATAGTGTCGTCGTTGTCCTTCAACGTATTCGACTTCCTGATCCAGGTGTTTTAGAGACAAGGCTGGAATTGAACAGTTTGTAGTTGCAGCATTATCGGCGTTATTTCTAGCCGCTTTGCCTTTGTATACTAAAGACCGGTGTATATGTGGCTGTTGCCATCTTAGCATCTCTGCAGTTGGCGTAAATTATGTTGCATTTGCGAAAATGAGGTGCGGGTTTTACTTCTCACAGGTGACGTCATTGCGCCGTTCTGATGGCAACTACAACTTATTCTTGCCAGGGAAGCAAAAAAAAAACAAAACAATTCCGTGGTGCGTAATGTTTGCGAAGGAAGGTACGCGCTCAGCAGGCATGTATAAGCACAAGGAACTTTTTCTTTTATCACCGTAACTTTTGACATGTTGAACAGTGGCTATGACTCAGCAGATCACGGTGTCTAAAGCTAAAGCACAGAAAAATAACGGCGATAGACGCTTCATGTTTTTCCCCACTTTATTTGGAAAAAGACTAGAGCCGTAGATACAGAGAGTTTAATGATTCACTAAAATGGCTAGCATAAAAAAAAATACGGGAACGCTATTTAAGGGTATTTTGGCGTGTTTGCTAATGTACCGTCTGACCAGCCACAATTCAAGAATAATATATTAGTGGTGGTTGCGAGAAAAGCGAGCGAAAGTGTTAAGCGCTCTTCAAATACTCTGTTTTCGCGTCGCGAAAAGTTGATCGTACGGGATCGCTCGGTCATGACCATTTCAATAATGAAGTGCGGCGTGAGCCTGCCAGCTTGCTTGCCAAGTCAGTTTGAAGCAGGGTGGAAAATCAAAATCAGTATGTTTTAAATCGTGAATTATATCAGGATCTAAATCATGATATGAATACCACTTTTAGTATAATAATTTAAATCAAACATTTTCAGCAACAATATTCCCGAAAAGGGTTTTTTCCTCACCGTTTGTTCATCATTTCATGATTTTTATATGCATTTGTTTCGAATTTAAATCAATGAATCATCTAACACAAGAGTAATAAAAGGGTGAGCACGAGCAAAAAGTGCTCTTCCAAGCAAATCGCAGCGTTGTCCCTGATTTCTGCCTTTCACTTGGTTTGTCAACAACGTTAAGTCCTATCGCAACAAAATCAGAAAGCAAAATAAAGAAGTGAAAACTAGAAAAGTAATGCCAGATTGCAATGCGGAGGGCAAGTTTGTCTGCTTCTCGCGCAGGGGGTAGCGGTGACGTTAGAACGCCGAGCCCTGATTGGCTGATCGCGGTCTCCTACCTGAGCGTCGTCTGCTCCTTTGCAACGTCGTCTGCTCGCAACGTCGTCTGCGTCTGTCTTACCTTTCCTGCGACTTTTGCAAGTGGAGAGGCCAGATTCACGAAAGTATCTTACGCCAAAAATATGCGTAAGACAAAACTTAAAAACAAATTCGTATTCACGAACCGAAATTTTCGTAAGTTTTGCGCAGGTTACGACAAAATCCTACCACAGCTCCGAAGCTACGCAGTTGTTACGATCAAATCAGCATGGCCGACAGCGTCGCGGTCGCGACGAGCAACGGACGTTTATTTTTCTACGTGCGCTTCTCTCGCGTCCCGACTTCAAGCAGCAAGAAAAAGTAAAAAGTACTTGAACCAGACCACGACGAACAAGAACGCTGGATCCACAAACACCCGGGAAAAGCTCCAACGGCCACGATTCCACCGACACCGACCAAGCGAACTCGGCAGATAGGCCTAGCAGCCACTCCGACTCGGTGACCGTCTGCCCACGACCGGCTGGCGTGCTGAATGGAATGTGCCCGCGCGACCCTTGTGAACCCTTCCCGTATTATACTGTGATCACTGACCTCAATTTTAGATTAAGAGGTCAATCTCTTCCTCTTGTCATCTCCTTGTTTTCCGAGGCAACGGTGACTCTCGCCGGTGAAAAAGC
>JAZHYW010061376.1:0-18674 GCA_037355805.1 Ixodes ricinus
TGGAAAATTTGCAAAGAACGAACTTACCTGAGGAAAACATAGAGAAAAAAAAGGCTTAGCTCCTATGGAAACGCAGCGACGCCACCGGTCTGCAAACAACACGGCGCCGTTTCGCACGGGAGACAAGAGACGGCGCAAGCGGTCGCGACGCCAACTGCCGCCAACGAACGAGCAGACGACGACGAGAGCCGTCGTCTTTAGCAGACAAGAAACTGCAGTTCCTTGTTGTTACCGCGCCTGTTTTTGTTTCTGCGAGCCTGCGGAACGCGAGCCGCTTTTGAGTCGAAAGAATCGTGTCCTAAAGTGCCGGCTCTCAGCGCCGTATGCTTGTTCGTTGGCGGCGTTCGTTGGGCCATCTCTTGTCTCCCGTGCGAAACGGCGCCGTGTTGTTTGAAGACCGGTGGCGTCGCTGCGTTTCCATAGGAGCTAAGCTTTTTCCTTTCTTTACTTTTTCCTCAGGTAAATTCGTTCTTTGCGAATTTTACAAAAAGAATGCACCATCTGTGGGCAACGCTGCACAAAGTCGTAGCGCGATAGGTTAAGAAACCGAATTTTCCGGTCGATTTAAAGAGCCTGCCGTCTCCTTATTTCACCCTGTAGAAATATTTCGGTTGAAAATTACGATAAACAAAACACGAACGAATCTACGTTGAAGACTCTCAATTACACCTGCATTTGTCACTCCAATACAGTTCCAGACAACTGAGGCATATTCAACACGGCTACGCACCAGTGAAGAAAACAAACGTAAAATACAAAGTGGTTTAGAAAAGCCGCGTGTCACTCGTGTAATAGCTCCCAGCACTCTAAAGGAAGCATTTGTAATTGTAGTCACTTGATGATTGAAATTAATTGCAGGATCCAAAAAAAGTCTAGATCATGGAAGACCTCAACGCAAGTAATATTGCTGGAATCTAATACATAGGGAAAACTCAGAATTTAACACTTCCTAGAAATTTACTTTACTTTCTTCTTTGACTCATTTAAGAGTAGGTCATTTAAAAAACACCCCGCCGAAATAGAATCTATATCACGTTGAATCTTTACCTTGCAAGCACAAATCTCTGAACATAAAACCCCAACCCTCAAATGCTTTCAGGCACCGAGTATGAAGTAGACTGAAATAAAAAAGATATGCCAATGCTGAACAAAGCAAAAAAAGAAGTGATTTTGGAAATTACAAAAATGTGACTATAAAGGAATACCGTTGCCCTTTTGTAACTCTCAAAATCAACCATCCTGCCTTATGACAGAGAGCATTAAAGAGCCGATATAAAAAATTCATAAACCTGCATAAAAAGGCATCAAAAAGAGAATATTTTTGGCATTTCTTTTAGGTTTGAAAGCAATGTGTTGCAAGTGAGTCAACATTGGAGTATTTCAGAGCAATTAAGTACTCCAATGCAATGAATATTCACCTGAACTGGTGTCGGTAGTCAAAGTTAAAGATGAAGTAGAGGCACAATGCAACCAGAACTGCCTCAGCAGGCGACGCGGCTTCAAGGTCCCCCTCCAGTGCCACATACCTGGGCACCTCAGGATTGATTAGGCTTTAGCTGACAGCCACCGGGTAGATTGCACTGCCTGCCTGAAACCCCAAAAAATGTGGAAATTGTGAGATATGTAATTGAAACCTATCATCCCCAATTTAAAAACAAACCTGTGAAAAATATTAGATTTTTTTAAGACGCATTTGGAGCATTTGATGGGCCACTGATTCCGGCGTTGAAAAGCATCAACGATACTTACCAGACGTGGCCAGTTTAACTATTGACTAACCACCATTGACTAAAATTATCATAAGGCGGCCCTATTGAGAATCACTCTGAGGGACTTCGGGAATTTTTCAAAGGCTGTGAAGGGGGCCTCAGGAATTTCTGAGATGTTTGAAGGCGGCACCGATATTTCCTGGCGGGTTCGTTGGCCCCGTCAGAGACTCTCCTAAAATGTCTGAAATGCCATTTACAATGCCTTGAAATGTCTGAAAGCCTGTCAAGAGCTTTTCTAATAGGGTCGGGAAAACATTCAGTCTTCTTGAGATGTCTACGGGGCCACGGCTTAGGCGGAGAAAACACATTTCGCAGAATTACAACATAGCTACGTATTGTTCGTGAAGGGAAAAAATAATTATTTGGAGAATGTCGATCGTATGTGTGTACGGTCAAATTTTTATCACTCCTCTTCTATCAAACAAGATTGGGCTCCTGGACCCGTCAGTCACTGGCCGGGTGTTCGGTCGCCAAGGAGGCCACTGCGGGCGATCGCCCCACGTGGAGAATTGACGAGGCAACGGCAAAGTGTTGTTGGCCGAGCGGCGTTTTGAGGCGAATAAAGTTTGCTTGTTGCACGAATAATAATAAAAACAGGGCAAGCCGAGAACAGCGCGTTGCCCAAGAACAGGGACGCGGGGGAGATTGCGAGGGCGAAGCGGCAGCGACTCGTCCCGAGAACCGGTTCCTCCGCAGGGGACGGTCCCCAAAAAGAAGAAAATAGACAGAACCATTTTGCTTTTCACCTGTGTCGGACGTTATCTCTTTTTCGTCGTCGTCGAAAAACATGAACAGGCAACTCAAATTGTCCAGCCCCCCCCCCCTCTTTTACAACGCCTACACACACACACTGCGCTTCTCTCCGCCCGGCAATGGGGAGAGGGTGCAGAACTGCCAGTGGTCGGCGGGAGAGAGTGGTGTGAGGAAACCGAGGAAGCCAGGAGGCCGCAATAGACATTTTCTTTCCACTCTGTGGGCGGTTTGCCTCTTACAGCCGTGGATATCTGGAACGGACCGGTTTCTTCCAGAAAGGTGAGCATGGCTTTGAGGGCTCGCCCCTTGGTCTGTTTTGATCCGTGCAGTTTCTTTCTTGGTTCCGCAGGTGAACCCCAGTACGGCGTTGGCCGCCTTCAGCACCGCTCGACCGCCATCGTGTTCAGCGCATTCAAGGAGATGGTGGCCAGTGACGGCCTACTCGCCGCAAGCCTGGCAGGCGGAATCAGCGTTTCGCCGCATGTAGTGCCTGCGCGCCAGGATCATCGCACTGTGGGTCCTGAGACGGTGGATGACGGCCACTGTCCCACCTTGTTCCTTGCGCCTCTTCGTCCGTCCGACTTCAGAAGCATCAAGTGAGCGAAAAATACCCCGAAGACGCCGCCCCGACGGCATCATGGACGAAACCGTGACTGTGCTCAGGATTGCTCGACGGTGACGGGTGCTGCTTGCAAGTTCGTGGTTTTCGATAAAAGTGCCTACTGAGACTGTGTATGTGTCCGTGAGCTGCACCTGCTCTGTTTTTTAGCTGAACTACCGTACATTAGGAATTTACCTAGTGGCATTGTGAGTACTTTGAAAGATATTTTTAGTTGTGATAAAGAAGTCAGTTCTTCCTATTTGATATGATCTCTTTCGTCTACAGCTGCTTGCGCCCGGGTTTGAACAAGCGCTGGTTTTTATCGTCTTATTGAGTTTTAATTTGCCTGTAAAACTCGATGTCCGCAATACATTTCCAATAACGTTTTGAACTGCATTTTTGTCTAAGGTTCACGGTCATTTGGGCGTTTAAAGGGTTGATAGACTAAGGGGTTTGGGCTGAAAGGTGTGACGGGTTGAAGTGCTGTGGGGCTCGAGAGTTTTTCTGCGGTGTATCCCTGAAAGATTTTCCTGTAGGGTATTTTTGAAGGCCTGTGAGGTCCCATAATCCTTCAAGGCTGATGGGCCCTTTAGAATTACTTTCAATAGGGGGTGGTAATCGTAGATTAGTAAGAACTTTGCATTCACCGGTCATGTTTGAATTTTCCTCCCCGATTCACTTAGGTGACTAATAAATCTTAGTCAAAGGGGTACAACTACTGTACCAGGTTAGTATTGACAAGTGCTGATTGTGGGGAGAGTTGGTATTGTAAGTGAAAAAAACCTGATTGCGCTTTAAGACAAGGAGAGAGGAAGAACATACACCACAGAGCGCTACATCACATTAGCTACTCAGCACCACAGCTGACTCGCATGACCGCCAACCCTAACTGCCGAACTTCGGCAAATATGCAAACATTTTTGCCGAAGCGCTTCCCAAATTAAAATTGAATGTATGTTATATTTAGACATGAGAAGAACAGCACAAGGACGAAAACACACAAAAAAAGAACACACCGAAAACGACACACTCAAGCGCCTTGTGTGTCTTACTCTAATTTATTTACTCGAAGTATACCCTCAATTTTTTCTGGAAAATGAACGAACACCACGCACACAAAGAAAATATAAAAATCTAGAGCCTCATTTCAAGTGCCCAAATGAGAACAAGAACATCAAAATAAAACTTTTGACTACACTTACCTGCAGTAAACAGTGTTAAGAACTGTCACGAGATGCGCCCAGGGTAGCAGGCATCCAGTTCCGTTGACGAAATCAACCTACAACGGTGACGCAGGACGAAAGAAATATATTCAATCAACTTCAAATAATGCAAACTTGAGCCATCTGACTCGCCTACTGAATGATAAGACTTTTCAGAAATTCCTGATCACACGCAAAGAAAATGCCACGACAACAATATAACTGCTAGTCTCCCTGTCGGAAATAACTATAACGACTTTATTCCGTAATATACTACTATTAATGTTTGCGAAGCGCACGAATAGTTTCTAACTGCCGAATGTCGAACTTCGGCAAATATGTAAATATTTTTGCCGAAGTCATTTGCCAGATTAAAATTGAGGTATGGTTTATTTAGACATGAGAACAGCACACAAGGAAGAAGAACACAAAAAAAGAACACACCCCAAAGTCACACGCAAGCGCCTTGTGTGTCTTACTCTAATTTATTTATTCGAAGTACACCATCAATTTTCTCTCAGAAATGAACGAACAGCACACACACAAAGTACACATGAAAACCGAGAGCCCCATTTCAAGTGCACAAATGGGAACAAGAAAATCAATAAAATATTGGACTATGCTTACCTCCAGTAAACAGTGTTAAGAACTGTCGAGAGATGAGTCTAAGGTAGCAGGCACCCAGTACCCTCGAGGAAGTCACCCTACAACTTTGCCGAAGGACGAATGAAATATATTGAATCTACTTCAAACAATGCAAACTTGCGCCATATCTAACTCGCCTACTGAATGATCAGACTTTTAGAAATGCCTGATCACACGCGAAGAAAATTTCAAGACCACAATAAAATTGCTAGTCTCGCTGCCGGTAACAACTTAATAACCTTATTCCGTAATATACTAGTGTTAATATTTATAAAGCGCACGAATAATTAGCTCAGACATTTATATTCGGTATTTCAAGGTAACGTGACGTTTTACAAAGATGTTTATTGAACCTCGTTAAATTAAAAAAAAAAAAACATTGATATTAAAAATCACTGCTTAACACTGACTTTTACAAATATCAACGACCTTGAGAAGTAATCACGCCGGTTGGCCGGTGCCGCCAATGAATGCCTGATCGACTCCTGCACTGCGGAGAAAAAAAAGAAACAATCTCTTGAGATCTTCAAATATTTGATCAGATCCTCAATTTAACGTCCGACGCGACACACCAACGGCCCCAAAAAGAGAAAACTTGCAACCCCCTCCCGCTCTAGCCGGCGACCCCGGATTCACAAGGCGTCTTGTCACCAGGCCACCCGGCTCGCCGGGCCGCCGCTCTCCTGCTTCCTCCACCCGCAAAAACATACACCGGAAAAAGCTCCTAGCTACGCCATTGGTTAGCGTATGGCAATCTTCTAAATATGCGCTAGTGCTAGCGACAGTCATTTTAGTTCTTGCTTTTTATGAACTTCGATGGTCTAAACCGTGTCTGCGTTCGCGCCACACAATAATTTCATCGAACGCTCGACGCCTTCAAAGGTGAAAACATGTCCGCCACCCCTTTGTCTAGGGAAGACGGGGGTAGCCTTCCCGGGGCCGTCATAACCGAAGCCAAGTGTCGCCCGACAGAACATTTCCTTACCTGCATGCGGTGTACACGATTTGGATCTTTGACTGAAATCAATGTAGCGCTCTCGGTGACTTCGTAAGAAGGGACTGAGCAGAAGAGAACAATAAAGAACGTTCCTGCGCTGGGACGCCTCCGTCGAACGTTGAAGAAGAAAGACCGTTATGATCGGAGGGGAGCGTCGGCGGGGAACGTGCTCGGCACCTGGCGTCATCCCGACAGCTCTAGGGCCAGTTCAAGAGAAGAGGGGAGGGAGGAACTTACCACTCAACAGGACTTTCTTTTGTGTGTCCCAGACGTCGCTATAGACCATTCCATTTTGCGCTCTCTAGGCTGCACCATTTTGTTCGACAGCAGCGCCCTCTCCATACATCCGGGAAATTCAGCGGTCTGGGAGGGGTGAAACGAGAGAGAGGGCATGCGCCCGACTCCGCCAGCTGACGACAAACCGGGAAATTTCCATTCTCCATCTTTGGGCTGTACCGGCGGGCTGTACGGAACATCAAACTCTCGCTCGTGGCTGCCGTTGTGAAGTGGTTCGCGTTCTTAGAATAGTTATTTATGGCTACTCCAAAACCAGCCTATAGCTCTCTGTTGTTCTATTTCGGTAAATGATCAACCAGCATATCTTTTTTCCGTTACTTAAACAGCAGTTGAGTCAGCCGGCAGTACTATCCTCAATTACTGCGTGTATTGCGGCAGGAGAGCACGTTTTTATTTATTATTTCAGACTTGCACTCATGGTCGCTAAAGGCCCACACCAGTACGAACTATGTATAGTAAAAAGGTACAGCGACCGGATTTACCTTTCGCCGGAGAGACTGGCCAATGTGACACAGTTTTCCCTATTTTTTTTTTATTATTTACACGCAGGTAACAGCGCAATTGGACCTTGTAAGTCTTTTTATCTAGCATAGTACTACACGATAAATGGCATACCAAAATCTGCGCATCTGCACTTGAAATTTGCAAAATGCCGCGATTTTAAACAGATTTTGCACGCCAGCCGGATGCTAGGTACAACCCACTCGGCGAAGCAGACGACATGCAAGGTGAGAGGGGAGGGCATTTTTTTCTCTTTATTACCCTCTCTGCTATGACCCTAATGGAACGGTCGAGACTCCCTCTACGAGATTATAGAAGATTAACTCGTCACTCAAAAATTACACAAAAGCAGCTACGCGGTTCGTTGCGTTGGCCCGATGGCGTGGTTCGACCGCTTCGGTGGCTGGAACGGGTAGGCCATCCTGGTGACGTCAGCCTCGCCGCAGCTTTGCTCATCCCGAGACAAACTGCTTCATGATTGCGCCGGAAGTGACGTGCTCTCCGCTGGCTGCTCTCCGAGCGCTTGCCAGAGTGGGCCGTTTGTCACGAAAAATACAGCCACCAAGCTCAAGATACAAACGTGTGATCGCCATTTACGGATAGTGTGGATCATATTCAGCCTATTTCTGAACACGACGAGTATATTTCCAATTGCGTTGAAGTATCCCTTTAAATATTACAACATCAAAAGCTCGTTCGATTCAAACTTGGCCCAATATTGTCAAACGTGCAAAATACAAAACGTTTTATTTAATAAAAAAACTTCTAGTGAACTTGAATGCCTTTATTAAAGAATCAAACAGTAAAAAAACGCTATAATTTTAGCGCAAAAGATAATTCCAACGTTGCGATACTCCTAAATGTGTCACTAGTGAAAACTGCAAAAATCGCCAAGGCTGCCTAGTTTTAGTTTCCAGTTTTGTTTTAGTCACACATTTTCCCCCAACATATAGTTTTTCCAGAATTTTTTAAGGCCCATCATTCTTTCTTGCACAATTTGAGATGAAATCACCCATAAGTTGTTTTCTTTCTCAAATACAAAATCGCTTCAATTTTCTTTTAAAGCATCCCATTTTATTTTTGGAACTGCACAGTCGTCAAGGAACATAGCTAGTTTATTCAAAATGCAGTTTGTGTATTATTATTTGCAAACATATTCCAAAAGCTGAGGTTCACGATTAAAAACAAATTACCTCCGACTTGCATAACAATACCAACAATGTTTAAATGAGCTGTGCAACAGTTTCAGTGGTCTGCTTAAATCATTTGGGAGTCGGTGTTTCGACCTTTCTGAGTAAAGAGCAAAAAACCGCTTTTGCCTGCATGTCCTAGTTTTCATTTTAAAAATGGACAAAGATTAAAGTTTTCGGCACCTCTCAACTCCTTCACTAGCTTCAGAGTGACGTGCGTTGTGACGTCAATGGGGTTTGCGCGGGGTTCCGGAGAAGCTCTCTCTAGAGCCATCAGTGAGCAGCGAGAACTCATCCGCTCGCGACCGCGTGACCACGTGCTGGAGGGCGCAGCCAGCGCAGCGCTAACAATATGGTGAAATCAGACTTGGACGTAGTTCAACTACTCTACTCAAACTACTGTAGTTTAACTACTTTTCCGAGTAACTTGGTAACTTTCAATTACAAATTTATTTGGGTAATTAGTAGTTTAACTTAACTACATTTTTTATGTAACTTCTACTCAGATTACTAACTACTTTCGAAATTAGTGCTAATTTTGCTCACCACAAAAGTTTGAGCGCAGAAACAAAACGCCGGCAGATGAAGTGACATTTCCGAGCAAGGGGCCCCCTCACATTACGTTCCCACAAGCGTCCTTGGGCCAAGGTGACGACGAGCAGCCAAAACGGAACACAGGCGCGCACGAACGCAGGAACAGATGCTTAACGAGCCTTGGTCGGGTATTGACCTAATCCGGTAATGCACGCAGGCGCCGCACCTCCATCTGCAACCGTGAAAGACGGGGAGGGGACACTCCGAGGGTTGTTGTTTTCATGTCTGCCTTTAGTGAGTTTTGACTCAAGTGGTTTGGGGGTTCCACGGGTAGGCGCCACTGGAATGACCTCGCAGCTGGGCACCTGTTTCCATGGTCGCCTCGTCAGCGCATACTCCCTTGCAAAGCCGGACTTTCCCGCCCACGAACGCAGACAGGGATAATCCGTTCATGGGAGCAACTTCCCGCTTCAAGCTACAACTGTACGAGCGACGATGCTTGTTCCCATAATCCTTCGCCTCCTTCCGATACCGTAGAGGCCGGCAAAGATTGCGAGTCACCCTTGGGAAATCCTTTTATTGGGCCCGGCGTCAGCGGCAAAGTATACTTCGTTTCATCTTTTGTTCAACCAAGAAATATTTTTTCTTCAGTAGCGTACCGCTAGCACCGCAACGAAACGCGCAGTCGTCCGGATGATCTCATCGTCGTGGCGCGAGACTTGAACCCTTGACGGTCAGGTGCACTCGCTCAGCGTACTCTCCGAATGTCGGGGCGAATAAAGAGGGGCCAATAATAACAATCTCAACTTGCCAAAAAAAGAAAAGTTTTTCTTTTTTTTTTTTTTAATAAAAGACTTTTCAGTTTAGGCAAACCTCACATGTTTCGTCATGGACACCGAAGATGCTGACACTCGCCTTCCCGACCCTGCACATCTTGTTTCTGAAATTCAACGCTGCCGTTCCCACCAGCGCGTCGGTGGAACGTCTTTTTAGCTTGGCTGGGAACGTCTTTAGGAGGAAAAGGGGAAAACTCTCCGATAAGGACTTTGAAAGTCAATTGCTTCTGCGAGGGAATGAACTATTTTGGTGAAACCGCAAGCCATAAAATGACTGCATTTTTTTTAGGCTCGCGGGGTTTTCACGGATCAAAACTGCTGTTCATTTTGCTACTACAAAAATACAAAAAGTAACTTCGAAAGTAACTTCATAGTAACTCGCTACTTTTTACAGTAGTTAGTAGTTTACTCAATTACAATTACGAATGCGTAATTTCTACTCTACTCCAATTACTTTTGGCGTCAATACTCAGTAACTTAACTTAACCACCTTTTTTGAGTAATTTGTACATGTCTGGGTGAAATGAGGAAAGTCTCATCCGGGTCCGGCCATACTTGTCCGGCTCTGTCCCCCTCCCCTTCCCGCTCTGGTGGCTGTTTGCGGTAGCAGATAGAGCTGACGGTTTTGCGGACCTAGGAAAGATGGCGCCACTAAAGCTCCGTATAATAAACGTTTTGTGGATGATACCAGGTTTTTGACGCATTCACATCTATGTTGAAACGACAAGATTTATAGAAAAGTTACCTTTTATCGAGCAGGTATTCGCACAACTTGGTATCTTTCTACAAGACCCCCATTGACGTCACGCCGCGTGTTTCTCATGGCCGCCGCTCACGGCTGCAGGTCGGGAATACTCTAATGTTTGCCTCGGGATTACGCGGCGGAGTCGCAGCATTTCGAAGGAAGGAGGTGTGTTTTCTGTCCTTTGTGACAAGGTGAATCATGTCAAAAGTAGAAGATGCCAATTCTTTCAACGTTAAAGTCGTTGCACAGCACCTTTGAGTAGACGTTTCGTCTCTATGAGGAAGATATCATCAGTGCAGCCTAGGAACACCCGACTAGCTGCCAGCAACCAAACGCTTGCTTCTTCCTTCTCTTCATACGTAGCGCTGGTGCCGCCGACTTCTTCGTCCATGGCATGCGGGAGACATCATCATCATCGAGAGATATCGTCGGCTCTTGTTTCAACTTTTTTCGTCCGTCGTAGATGTGAAGTTAAATGAAAAGTTATTTCAGGATGTCGGTGTAGACGTCGGGGAGGGGGCCGCGGTTAGAATTACAGGCGGATGGGTCACTGCAAATACACCATGATTCCAGAAATCTTCTGGGGCCCCACCGTTGTTCACGTGCCAGGGTCACAGCGTTCGCGAGGTCGAAAGTGTGACCAGTCGTCCAACAATGGTCCACCAGTTCAGTTTTTGATCTTGTGGCATGTGTTGCCTTCTCCACGACTCTTCTGTGCTCTTTGAGGCGGGTACTTGATTTAAAATCTCAACACAGCCTACAGCGCTTGCACGTACTTCCTGAAGCAATCGTTGGGACACTTCCCTGGCGCTCGGTTTCTCGAGGTGCAGTTCACTCCCCCACTGCTTACACAGAGTATGAAGAACCATACATTATTGAGTACACTTTCTTCTGTCTTTCACGGAAGGCGTCTGGTTTACGTCTAGTTAATGCTGAGGCCGGCCATAAAAAATGACGATATAAGACGAAGTTTGAATCGCAATTACAACGCTTGGTCGCTGTTCAAAAATATTTATTATATACAATTACATAAATCAGAAAGTAATCTTCATCTTTATATAAAATGAATGTAAGTAGATTAGAAATTCAGCTCGGTGGGAGCATATCAACAGTGACGTTTTCGGGGGAAACTGCACAAATGGTCCTGGAACAAATGGTCCCGAAGCAAAAGGTCCTGGAACTAATGGTCCCAACTTCAAGATACAAAAAAAGGTCCCACAAAAATGTCGCCTTTGTGAAAGCCTCAGAACGGAGCTGGCGCCTTTTATTGCACTAAAACCTTCTAAAGTCCGATAACGGAAAAAGGGGGGTAAGGGGGGGGGGCGTTTGCGCTTTCTCATTTCGTTGGTGAGATAAGCTACAACACAGGCATTCACAATTGACCGCATGGTTCAGCTTCAGTTAACGAATTACGCGTGGAAGTGCCACATTTTCTTCCGGTCGCCCATTTTCAAAAGGTAAGTAATGTGCTGCGCTCTTTCAGACAGCGTCCTTATATATAAATGCTAATAAGCGTCCCACTCGAAAAACATCGTCAATAATGATTAATTTTATACGTTTAGCTGTAGAATATCTCCGCCAGTACAGTCCGGGCGTGAAAACCATGGAAGACTTCCTTGGAGGTGTGAGCCGAACCATTCGGTTCTGACGTCTTCAGATATCCGGTTTTTGTATGTTTATCTATGTGGCATCAATAAAATGTTTGAGTACTGGACAACTTCACGTGAAATATATTTGAACCTGGGTGGTGTAGTTACTGATTTGTTTAGATAGACAGGAAGTAGCGCCACTCGTGCACACGCACCCAATACACCTCAAAAGTAGCGAGCTCAGCTCCTAATGTGGGCCATAACCAAAAGACACTCGGAGATGAATGGAATTGAAGTCGCATAGCACCAATAACATGAGTAGAAGCGCTCATTTTGCTTATCAAATCAAGGCATTGAAAACATAACTAGCAAAATACTCGTTATATGGTAATAACAGTGACCCCTTTAGCATGCGATCACTAAATATTACAATAAAATGACACTGCCTCCTCTATTGTTAGACAACATTTCGGCAATGTTGAATGAAAGAGTTATAAAAACCTTATCAACTTTCTCTTAGGTAACCGGTCTCAAACTGCACCAAGTTCCTCATTCCACCACCAAACAAGTACGTACAGAGCGTAAAAAAAATAAAGTGCATTGAGTGTGTTATATTTTCCGAGTGATCTTATTACGGGACCATTTTTTCCTACCTTGAACTTGGGACCATTAGTTCGCGGACCATTTGTTACGAGACCATTTATTCCGGAACCCTTTGTTTCGGAACCATTAGTTCCGGGACCATTTGGTAGCGCAAATGGACAGAGTTTAGGTTTGGACCGATTTGTTCCAAAATTTCAACTATACACCAACTCATGTTTACAAACAAACCGGAGCGCCCCTAGCGGACGCCACCGGCGCCGCTCATGCGCGGTGGATGTTGGGCAGAAGCCCGCCGTCGCCCATAAACAAACCAGTGAATTACGTTGTGTTCGGCGTCGGTGGGAGTCCCCGTGCTCTTTTTCGCGTTAGAATTATTGACTCTACGTCCTCCTAGCAATGTCTGACTACTTGAGCGGCTTCAGCAAAATTAACGAGTCAAAACTTTGCGTGAATAATGTGACGTGCGACGATTCATTTCATGTGGACACCGCAGAATGGGCGCTAAAATCTGACTCCCACGATGAGACTTTGCTCGCTATTTTCAGTCGCGAAGTCGCTCGGGCTGCAAAAGCGTGGACCGTAGCTGGGATGGTTGACGTCGATACTGAAAACCGCAAGTAGAATCGGGCATTACAAGTCGGTGATGGCCACTGGTAACAATGATCAACATCTTCTTGTATCTACTGTTTACACTTAGCCTACTTATCCCAACTAACCTTCAAAAGTGTTTTGAGGCCTGCACTCAGTTCTTATCGCAATTACCCGGTCAACGTTTGGTTTACGTGCCGCTGTCGTTTGAACGAGCTGACGACAGAAAGCAGACAAGTTTGAAAGAGCAGACGACAGTTCGAACACGTGCGCAATGGAGTACGGGCAAGAAGCACCACGTCCCGCGTTAACAAACCATTGGAATGTCACGTTGTCGGCGTCTCTGTGAGTCTGCATACTCTTTTTCGCGTTGGAATTGTCGATTCCACGTCCTCATAGCAATGTCTTACCACTTTAATCGCCTAAGCGAAATTATGAAGGCTCGTTACGCCGCTAAACTTTGCGTAAATAATTTGACGTGCGGCGATTCATTCGCATGAACGGCGCAGAATGGACGCCAAAACCATGATGAGATTGTTCTAGCTATTTTCGGTCGCGACGTCGCTCGGGCTGCAAAAGCGTGGACCGTAGCTGGGATGGTGGACGTCGATACTGAAAACCGCAAGTAGAATCGGGCATTACAAGTCGGTGATGGCCACTGGTAACAATGATCAACATCTTCTTGTATCTAGTGTTTACACCGAGCCTACTTACGTCTTTGGAGGCCTGCAATTACTTCTTATTACAATCACCCGGTCAAAGTTTGGTCTATGGGCCGCTTTTGTTTGAACGAGCAGACAACAAAAAGCAGAAAAGTTTGAAAGAGCAGACGAAAGTTCGAACGATCAGGCGGCCGTGTGAATTTGAAGACGAACTGAGCTCGTGGGTGGTCCGGACAACTTGGCGGTTTTCTCTCCTTCATGTTGGAACAAAACAAATACATTTGGCGACCACAAAGAGTTACCCGTACAAGCAATCGTAGTTCGACAGCGTCTGGTTTGCCCTTTTCACGGCTGCTATCCACGTTCTCGGACGAACGGAGGGGGCAGAAACACATGAAAACAGATCTCCAAACCTTTCCAGACTCTCTTGGTACAGCCCCCGTCGCAGCATTTTGACGAGAAGGCAGGTTTTTTGTCTTGTCTCTCCCAAAGGAACACAGGAATGCATGTCTCGCACGGCGACTTCTGCCCAGCACCCCAGACCGGAAGTGCGCCCGACGCGCCACCACCGCGGCGTGACATAGGAGGGTTGAGTTCGTGTATAGATGAAGAGTGTTTCTCGCATATGGTGGCAAGTTTGTTTTATTTTAAGCTTAGTTTAAGAGCTATATTTCTTGAAAAATGGGTTTCATGGGAGTAAATACTCGATGTATGTCCATGACAAGTACTGGATTTATGTCTGAAACTTGCAAGAGTTATTGATACGTATAGCTTAATACTGTGTGCTGAATTTAATAAATGTTGATGCTCACTCTTTCTAGTAAAGCTCGCATAAATATGAATAAGAATATCAAAAGTAGGCAAACATTGTTTCGTATTACAAATGCAGTGCCTGTAGGCGTCAACACATGTTATCCGAACTTTTGGCAAAAAACTTCAATATATGCTCGTTTTGTTTGCATATCGCGGCCATTTTTGTTCGAATTTTGCGTTTAATTTTACTTAGAAAATGTTTCGAACTGCAGCAAAACATGTATATTTCTTAGACACAAAAGGGTAATTTTAATATATGTTTTACTAGGGCTTGGCACTTCCGATGAACCTACCGATTAATCAATTAATGCTTTAATCACGTTTGATTTTTTTAACCAGTTAAATCTTGACAAACAAAACAAAATATTAAATACTTAACGCTTTCACCAAGCAGACGTGAACCAATACACCTGAATGAAGGCAAACTTTACGGGAAATTTGGACCTAAGGTAAACTGCACGCGCAAGATTTGTAACTCTAAACATGTGGAGAAGGCTCTACACTCTACAAAAAAGTTGGCCTCAAGGGACTAACGGCAGCATTTGGTCCTCTGAACTCCCAGTTGCTCCCCGAAAGGACCATCTGGTTCAAGCTAGGTACCGTGCGCAAAAGCTGCGGACTAACTGCGCTCAACTGGGACTAATCGATAGGCGTGCGCGAGCAAAAGCATCCATTAGTCCCCCTCATTCAGGGTGTATCTGTATGGTTTAGTCCCCGAAGGCAAACGGAATGTTCGCCAGGGGGACGTATGCTATTTCGCTTGTCTTGGGGATCGGCGAGACTCAGCCCAGCACGGCTGAAAGTGTTGACAAAACTCGGACGAAACTGGCAAATTTGTTTAATGTGTAACGAACGTTAAGACATTACATGGTGGAGCTTCGCGCGGTGTGTAAATGCGAGTTAACGAATGTGTTGACTGGACTTCACCCAACTATCTCGTCAAAAAGGACCTGTTGACATTTCGCAAGTCCCATTCACGTAATTTGTCTTCGTCCAAAAGATTAGCATGTATCCAAAAAGAACACCTCCAAATACTAACACTTTTTTTCTCTAACATAAAACTTGACAGTCTGTAGAAGCCGCGCTTTCAACACCGATGTCTATCAGTCAGAATAAATGGTCACTTCAATCGCTAAAACTGAGTTACTGAGAACAAGTCGAGCCTCGTCTCTGCGTCTCCCCGTGACCAACTTTTCTGTGTAGTCCAGTGTCAAACTCAAAATCCGCAACGACACACTTGATGCACGGCACGTTCCACTCAAAAAGCACATTCAGGGGCAGTATCCAGACGCCTTCATGCCATCGTCGAGGCTGTTTCAGATAACATTCTAGATTAACAACGGAGAGCGAACCGCGCCCGGAACGTCATCCATGGCAACACCCTGCTAATACAAAACAAATGCGCACTAAAAAAAAAGGCCAAAGAGAGAAAAAAAAACGTGTTCGCTGTACGTTACTCGACCGGCGTGTTGAAAATGGCGACCTTCTCCCGTCGTTGGGGCAGTGCTCTGTCCGTGTGTTGTGTGTAGTGGCAGGGGGAAAAGATATTTTCGTGCGCGCCCTCCCCTTCCACCAACGCCCCCACCCCGCATTCTTTCTTGTAATCCTCGCTCACGCAGGGGGTTGGGCAGATGGGGAGATAGGGTCTGTCGGGAAAATGGGAAGGGGTCTTTGTTTGAAAAGAACCTGTTTTTATAGTCGGTTAAAACTCAAAAAGGTGGGAGAAGCTGCTCCCATAAGCGTGATGCGCCCGTTTCAAATCCCTCCGCAGACGAAAGAAGAGTTCACTGGAAACGCTCCTTGTTCCGCTTCAGTGGATAGATATTGGCTACAGTGTGATGCCAACTTGTCTACGACCCCACTTTTTAAGAAAGCGATCTTTGTATTCATCGGAGAGGGAACCGAGCCCCTGAAAGCAGCCTTTGTATCCATCGGAGGGGGAACCTAATCCCCGAAAGTCGTATTTGTTTCCATCGGAGGAGGAAAACTCTAATCTCCCTCTCGTGGCTTCCACAATGTTAAGTCAATGTCGAAAGATATGGAAGGCAAGACCCTCCTCGCGCGTTGGCCGCGACGTCACGGAAGCGATGGGATGCTATTGGATGCGGAGGTGGCGGAGGGATATATGATTCCCTTTGAGGGGCATTTGCCGCTACTTTCTTGACCTGCAACCTACTATAGTCAGTTGAAAGATGAAATACAGCCTTCGTAGTCGCCGTTTTTTCTCCTTGTGTCGTCTCCGATTATTGCGGGATCCGGTTTGGATTCGCGGTGCTGCCGCACTGCACTTGATCTCTTCTGAAGTCACAAGTCAATGGAACTCGATTAAGGTATGTCGAAGTACCTCTGTTTATGGTATATTCATCAACTGCGGCTTCAGAAAGTGTTTTATTTTGAGCGCGTTCTCTAGCTTGCAAAGCGCGCGCCATACTCTTTTCTTTTTGGCACCATGGTTGTTGATTGTGTTATGCAGCACAGAGACCTCATATTCAATCGTATCGAGCGAAACGCCAGTTCTACCGATGGCTTATTTTTTTGTGTTTTGCAGACCCTGGCAGGATCGCTTGACCATAAAGGCCTGTCCACACATGCAGTGGAGCGCTACAATCATAGCGCTCACCTTCCGCTAAGCGCGTGCTGACGGGAGCGGTCTCTATACTTCGTTTCAGCTTGGGTCCAGACGCAGCCGATGCTACGAGCACGAGCGTGTGGCCCTGAACACTGCTTGCATTGCACGAGCGCGCGTGCTTGGCAGGGACGCTGAAAGCCCGGAGCTCGCGCTTGTAGCATCGCCTGCGTCTGGACCCAAGCTGAAACGAAGTATAGCTTTGTATCACACCGTCAAAACTGTTGCTCACGGCAGACGAAAAGTAGCTCACGACACGTGAGCAGCTCTACATCAGCGCTTCGCTGCACCTGAGAACCGGCATTAATGGAGACATTTATTCGATTGTACAGTAGACTTCCGTGCTGATGGCGGGAGCACGTGCCGTCAATCTGCAGCATAGTTTGAGCACGCACACGCTGGATCTGTAATTCGCAGCGAACGGTCTACTAAAATCTAATATTGCGCTGGTCTGCTGTCAACAGATCGCACGTTGGATGTGAACCGTTGTAGCACTTATGCAGCCTATTTGTTATTTTATTCTGCGTGTGTTATATCTCATAACTTTGTCGAGCGATCGGGTATTTCACGCTGCCCTGTTACTAATAATCCAAATTCCTCGCAAACGGGCAAAAAGCTGCCGGTGCCCCAATAAACGGTGCTGGGACCACGACCGGTTTGGACAGACGTCCCAGTGTACAAGCCATCGTCGACGCAAGTGCACTTTTCAGAATTTGGCCTTATCGTGGATTTTACCGCCCAGGAACTTAGACTTCAGTCATCCTTAAATGCGATGTGTATCTACGAGGCAATAAAGCTACGTTTAACCTGAACTGCACAGTTTCGTTTCGGAGATTTGTGGCTCGGGACCAAATGTAAAGGATAAACCTTTAGTCCCAGAAGTCTAAATCCAAAAGCACTACGTTTAGACCCAGGAATTCAAGGGCAAGGGCCTGAGTTGGTCCTCGGGGTTCATTTGAAACGGTGCAACAGTTAGTCCCAGGGGTCCAAGTGCAAGGGCCTAACAGTTCGTCCTCGGGGTTCAATTGAAACGGTGTAACCGTGGGTCCCAGGGGACCAAGTGCAAGGGCCTAACAGTTGGTCCTCGCGGTGCAATTGAAACAGTGCAACATTTGATCCTATCGGAGGAACTGCGATAGACTAATGGAGGGTGTAACTGTTACTCCCCTTCCCGTTAGTCCCCGAGGAGACTAATGGTTGTGGCAACGTCCTTGCTCCCCTCGGGGACTAAGTCGCGCTCCCATTTTTCTGAGAGTGTACCTGTCACAGCCACTTCAACATCTCTGCACCCCATCCCCCTCTTTCATTCAAGACGACCAAATCCAGATAACGTTAAAGCTAAGGTGTGATATAAAACGTGATCTTTTTGTCAGGTTCGGGAGAACTCGTCAGAAGCCCAGTCGTCACAGGCCAACTGGTCATTGGGGAACTTGTGTGGTAGACCAATTCGGGACAGACCATCTCGTACGAGTAATTCTTAATTCTTGTCATGCAGGAATACTCGTCACACCGAACACTCACACTAGGACACAGATTTCTTATACAACATGAAGAGTGACTTCTGTATCATAACAGAATTAGTCAATAGACCGGTTGCGAAAGGCTCATGTCGATTATTAATAGGTCAGAAGAACCGACATCGTGGAACGTTTAAGTCATTTCATAAGATAGCGAGCGTCGGAGCGCGGCCAACGCTAGGAGCCAACGAGCCAAACACACAGCG
>JAZHYW010061379.1:0-17397 GCA_037355805.1 Ixodes ricinus
GGTGAATTCCACTCGTAGATCCGGAGCGCTTTCCAAAATCCGTGAGGGAGGCGAAATTCCGCTCCGTGGGACCCGCTCCAAATCGACGAGGGGAAGATAAACTCGCATTTTTGGAGCGGCCTCCCCACACCCCTCCCCACCGCTTCCCCTTCCGCCGTTCAAAATGGCCGCTGCTCGAACTTGACAAGCCCACCAACGCCTCAGCCGACTGATCTTTCCGACGCAGAAATAACACGCGACACAGGCCGGGCGAAATTATACGTACACCACGGCGCCCATGTCGCAAATAACGAAGACGTCCGCGTTCGGCACCGTCACATACCTTTCGGCCGCCTCGAAGCGGCGGGGCACGGACAGCGATTGCCAGCGGTGGAGTTCAGATTTCGGGTACGACTTTAATAAACGCAGAAATAACAAACTATCACTTGCACGGTCGTTGACTAATCTCTTCCTGCTTTATTGCACGGGAAAACGCCGGCGGAATGCAGTGTAGAAAGGTAAACAATCATTGGCTGCAGAATGAACAGGCCTAACCTTGCGTCTGCCTCCGGCTTTTCTGTCGTTCTTTTTCTCGTTCTTCCTCTCACGATCACAGATGTCAGCGCTTACGATTTACCACGCTCCACAGTCCCGGCTTTGTATCCCTGATCTACGCGAGGTAGAAGCGTTCGAGCCGTCACAATCCCGCGTAAACAACCGACGCACCCGAACAGATCCAACTCGACGACCCGACCGTGGCCCCGCCGACGCGCCAACTTCGCCGCGCCGCGCATGCGCACTGCCTAGGAAATGACGTAGAGCGCTCTGTACTTCCCGTATTTCCGGAGAGATCTGTGAAATCCCGCAGAGCAAGTTCGGCGGGGTTTGGGGCGCTCCGTGGAGCGGGCGCTGCTAGAGATCTGCGAGCGGAAGATGACCAGCTCGAGCCAGATCTGCGAGCGGAATATGCGCGCTCCAAATGGAGCGCTTTTGGAGCGCTCGAGATCTGCGAGCGGAATTTTTTTCCTCGTGACTTAAGTTTGTCCGTGAGTCGAGATGTTACGTATCTTCTCCGTCAATACATAAGGCGAAGCTCACACACCTTGCAAATCACCCCAGTGCCAAGTAAATAAATATTGTAAGGATCAATATTGTTACTTCATTTGCTTTTACGCTCAGATATTCAGGTAAGTACTAACATTAAATAGAAAACTTTACATAGGCCAAAATTCTGCTCAGCAGAGCGCCTGTGCGAAGTCCCGTTCAAAACGGTCTTAGCACGAGATTCGAGTCTTAATAGCGGCCATACAAACAATATATTACAATTTCTGTTGGTAGTTCCTAATAGACTACTATATTAACTAACTGTGAATAAAAAATAAAAGAAATAAAAAGTGGGTTTTTTAAGAAAATCGACTCCAAACTTGCTAGTTTTTCGAAATATTCGTTTTTCAGGCACATGTAGCGCATTATATACTTACCGCAAAAGATTCTAATTATTTTCGAAAGAAAGAGCTTAATTGGAGCTTTACGGTGATGTAAAAATCATAAAATTATGTTGATTAGGTCACACAGAAGAAATTGCTGAACTCCGTCAAATATCGTCGCAAAGAGGCGGTTTGACAATTAAAAAAAAAACATTAAAGATCTTATGACCCAGATGCTTCACTAGCATAAAAAAAGCATATCCCGAGAGTGTTCCCCAAAAGTTATATTGATATAGCGCAAAAATTAGGGAAAAGGGATGGAATGAAATATGGCACCCCCGATAAGCAGGAAAAACGTCAGTTTCCACCTCGGCCACTTCAACGGTCCATAACTTGAGAACAAAAAATCCGACGAACTCGCCGTTTGCGTCTTCTTTTATTATAGGAATTGCACGAAAACATATATTTTTAAAAAAATTAAAAATTCGACCCAAAATTCGTGCCTGAGTTGAGATGAAATCACCCATATATATTTTTTACCAATAAATTTAAAATTATGTGTACACTGTTAGGTTCGCGTTTTTAAATTTCAAATTTTTTTACGAAAGAGTTGCACATAAAAGACACCACGGACAGCACATCTTCCGACTTTCAAGACACGATGAATCGCAGACGCTCGCAAGCGGATGGTTACGATGCTGCGCAAACGGTTTTTGAAAGATGCGGCGTAGGGCGCAACGGGTTCGCAGGCGTTCGAAGGAAAAAGGATTCGGGACGACGAAGTAGCGTCTTGCATCTTCAGTAAGCTAACGGTTCGTGTTTCCCCGCTCAATTTAGCGGAGAAACACGAACAAAATTAGTTTCACTGTTAGATTTAGCGGGAAAATTGACGTCAAGTGACATAAGTACCAATTCAATTTCTCGCTAAATTTAGCGGGGCGGTTACTCGATGGCGACGCCGACACCGCTTAACTCGGAAACGGGCGCCTAAGAGCTGCGATCTCAAATCCATTATTTGATTAACTCGCTTTCCGATCTTATGCACTTCGTCATAATGTCACACGTCAAACAGACAACCAAATTTCATTTGTCTTTCAATCTTCAAAATGCGCAATTGGTTAATTGGTCCAAATACCTGGAATAACTTCACTTTAGCGACGTTAACAATAGTTAACCAATTATATGAGACTCATGCAATATAGATCAATCAACTTGTCTTGGCGAGTACATATGACTTATTGCTTGCACGACCGAAACGGGCCCATACATCATTATCAGGGGCAATATTTGCACGCGTATATGGCGAAATATGGCCGTATTTACGCACTTATACGGCCGCACTCTGGCAGTATTTGCCCAATTTATATGGCGATATCTGGGCGTATCTGCTTCCATGAGATTTCCCTATCTGACTACTTATATTATCGTATCAGGACGTATTTAAAATATATCAGGGCCATATCTGACATTTTCGTACGGGATGGTTCCCCCTAGCCCATATCCCTTCAGTTGGTCCCAGAGTTTTTCCTGGTTCACATTGTCATATGCCCCTTTGTTGTCCAAAAATGCTACCCATAATGACCTTTGACTTGTCATTGCTATCTCTATGTACTGAGTGATTACGAGTAACTTATCATCTAGTCGTCTATCGTTCCTGAAACCGTTTTGAAGCACCCCCAGAATCTGCTTTCACTCTCCATTCTTCCATTCCTCTTTTACAATTTGCATAGCTAATCTGTATATTACTGAAGTTACTGTGATTGGTCGGGATGATTTGATACTGTCTTTGACTCCCTTGCCCTTATATAATAATCTCATCCTGTTCAATTTCCAGTCACTGGGTACCTCCCCTCCCATAATTATCTGGTCAATCACCTGCCTTAGTTTCAATTTGCTTGTTTAGCCTAGGACTTCTATCAGTCTCATTGGTATGCTGTCTGGACCTGTCGCAGTTCCAGCCGGAACCCTTCTGCTTTTTCCCATTCGCTGTGGTCATTTCCTCTTCTTCACTATGGTCCTCCTCTTGTGTTGTGTAGACGCTACCATTCCCTACGGCCTGATCTGGTTCTAACTCCGAAAATGCTGCTTCGATTGTATGTTTAATGTATTCTCTTGCCTCTTCCCCCTCTACCTTTCTCCCTTACTGTGTGGTTAGTGCTTGCTGGTACCTCTCGGTCTTTTTTCCCTGTGCACTGATGTGTTCCCAGAACCTTTTTGCCGCATTCCTATCCTTCTCGTTTATCTCTATCATCCACTGGACCCCTGCCCTCTTAATTTTGGCCTGTATCAATGCTGATGCCTCCCACTTTTTTCCTGAAAGTCCTCCCATTTTGATGTTACTTCGGCTGGTGTGGCCCCCTTTTTCTTTGCCCATCTGTGTCCTCTAGATGCCGCTTGGTGACTCGATATTGCTGCCTTATACCTCTTTACCCCACCAGCTTTTGTAGCTTGAGTTTTATTTTCTTCCTCCTTGTTTGATTCGGTATTTCTCGAACTCTCTTTTGAAAACACTAAGTCTTCATATGTCCATTCTCTTTCTGGTTGCTTGGATACAATGTTCTCGATTCGCTTAGATACCTCCTGTAATTGTTTATCATTTAAGTTATTTCTACCCTCTTGTTTTTGATTTTGCATTTCTGGTTTTACTATGCCAAATATCTTGATTCTCTTATGGTCGCTCCCCAGACTTTTTGTGCCTTCCTCATCTATTTTCATACTCCCTAATCTGTTGTATAGCTTCCGTGACACTAAACAGAAGTCATAAGTCGAGTGCGAGTTATTTCTTTCCCACATTATTTTTCCATCACAATTTACTTGTGCGTTAACTAAAACCAGATCATGAGCTTCGTAGAACTGAACTAAAGTGGCGAAGCGGTCGAGTTGGTTCATGACTTATAAAATTTAAAAGTGCTAACAAAGACGAGGACAAAAAGGGAGGCGAACAGGACGCGCTCGTCCTGTTCGCCTCCTTTTTTGTCCTCGTCTTTGTTAGCGCTTTTAAATTTTGTAATTCGCAGAACTTTTCTTACATTTCCCCTGTTGTATCCGTGTGTCCATCAAAGTCACTTCAAAAACCGATCAGTGTTGCCAGATTGGGCTATATAAAGCGAAATCGGGCTACATTTTTTTTTCTAGTTGGTGTCGAAATTTTGTGGTTGGCTATGTGGCTATTTTTGGGCTATTTCTAAGGATGCAGCAAACTTTTGTCGATTTCAGGTTCGACGTCGAACTTTGAGGTTCGACCTTCTACTCAGTTTCGAAAAAAATATTCTCTTTTGGCTAGCCGAGAGGAGAAATAGGAAGGACAAAGGCTTTAGGGATACTTCAACGAAATTTGAAATATTCCCGTCGTGTTCAAAAATAGGTTGAATATGATCCACAATATCCGTAAATGAAAATCGCACGTTTGTATTTCGATCCTGGTGGCTGTATTTTTCGTTATAAACGGCCCACTCTGGCAAGCCCTCGGGGAAGGTCCAGCTTAGAGCACGTGACATCCAACGCAATCGCGTGACGTAGGTCGTCTCAAGACGAGCAAAGCTACGGCGAGGCTGACGTCGAGAGGATGGCCTAGTCGTTCCAGCCACCGAAGCGGCTGCTTTTGTATGAATTTGCGAGTGACGGGTTAATCTTCTATAATCTTGTAGGGGACAATAGCGACTTCTGCGACACACAAGAGGGATTCTCGGGAAGAGGGAGTTCCTCACTTCCCCCATTCTCTCGTCGTGGCCGGAGGCGAGACGACCTCCGTCACTAGCTGTCAAGGTTCCTAGACGAGCATTACAAACGAGGCGTTAGCGACATCCACCAGGTGCTCTTTTGCTAATCGTTTAATTCGTTTTAAAAATTCCTTTTCGAGACTTTTTTAATAATATATTGGTGTGTTCCAAAGTGATACTGCTCTTTTGAACACATATAGACCAAAAAATGAGCGCCGAGAATTTTGTTGTAGTATCCCTTTAAACTTCTACAAACTTCGGGGTTTTCACAAACAGATTGCCCCCACAAGCCCCGTAGCGCGTCTTTAACCCGGACGCATATATGGCTCTGTCCGGCCGCAGACTGTGCTCTAAAAATGCTGCTTTGGTGCCCATTGTGACAATCCTTAAGCACTCAAGCTCGTACAAGCCCACAGCATTACCGCTAAACAATTGACTACCTTCCAGTCGTCGCCCACCCCAAGAAAGGACAACACAATCAGAAATAGCGTGAACCAGTATGGGGGACACTCATATTCTGCACAAAGAAAAAGAGACGGGGTTCTGGTTTGAAACTCCCAGTGTTCTGACTGTTCAGCTTCTGTACTCTGTTCTTTTACTGTATGAGCATATCTCCCAGGTTTCACAATAAAGTAGAAGTTTGGGCTAGTTGGTATTTCATGATTGAAGATTAAAACAGCGCAAGGACACGGACAAGAAGAAGGTAGACGAACAAGGTGCTGACTTACAACTGAAGTTTATTTGTTCTAACAGCAAGTATAAATACTGTATGGTCACAACAGACAAACATGAATAAAAAGTGTGACCTGGATGCCACGTGCTCACTCCACCGCTATGCACTGTCACTGTGTGTCTAAAAAGGAACGTCTACGAAGGCGAGAGCTTCTCTCTTTTTCATCTCTTCACTTCCGCCTTGTAACAACGCGCTAAAAAGTTTTTTTTTTTTTTTTTGCATGCGAGCAGAGATTGTTTTTTTAGCTTATCTCCCCTTCTGAATCTCTTCCTTCGTGGGCAAACGCTTTAAAATGAAAAGCTTATCTTTTTTTTTTTTTTTGCGTGCGTGCAGTTTATTTTTTTGCGTTTTCCCCATCTGAATTACTTCTCTTCGCTCAATTTTGTTCGCAACTTGAGCTTTTGCAATTTTCTTTCTTTCCAACTTCTTTTTTTGGGGAAGGGACAGGCTAGAAGATGATTGTTTGCGCGTTTTTCAAAGCCCTCCCGGGGGAGAAAGTTCGATATAGCCAATATGTTGTTCGTTATAAAACATACTTTTTACATGCATTTTTATTTCAATTTTCCGTGCGTTTTATATCGACAATAATTCGCTGTATGTGGGTTCGTTCTAAACGGGTTTCATAGCATCCGTCCACCCATTCATGGTGTCCATAAACCACGTTATCATGGTGTGTAGATGAACGCTTTCTCGTTCTAAGCACCCCCACGCTCGCCCAAGCTTGCCCCCTCTTGCGCGCGCTATTCGGCTACTCCAACGCTAGTCTCGCTCTTGCCCTCTTTGACCATCCATCCTGCATGCACATGTGCACTGCAATGTCGTCGCGGACAACGCAGAGTTCGTCTCGCAACGATTTCGTCGTCGCTGGAGCCGGCGGTTCGACCAGCTTTTAACATCTTTCGATGACAATCACTCTCGCCGCCACTGCGATCGGTGTCGAAGGCTCCGGCGAAGCGAGCAATGTCGTAGATGTCACACGTCGTTTTCGAACCCGTGGTTTTCAACACGTTTGAAGAGGTTGTTAAATAAAAAGAATAGGCTTTTTCGTGCCGCAAAGGCGTCTCAGACTGCTATTTCATGGTTAAAATACAAGGAGTGTTATTTAACTAGCAAATATGAAATAAAAAATGCGAAAGATAAGTTTTTTAACTATGATCTTTGTAATATAATGAAAACAAACCCCAAAAAGTTTTGGTCCGCTGTGAATCCGAAAGCAAGTAAAGGACTCGGTCAGCTTGACTGACGCCTCTGGAAAACGTTTACCGACCGCCGAGACCTGTGAGCTGTTTTGTGCTTTCTTTAGTGAAGTGTTCACTGATGAAGTTTTCCCATTACCCTCTTACTGCCCAGAATATCTTATAACCACCCAAATGGATCAGATCATTGTAACAAATGACGGAATTTCAAAATTAATATCAAATTTACCATCAAACTCTGCTCCCGGTCCTGACCTTATAACTACAAAGTTGCTCAAGATTACAAGTGACATATCTAGTGTGCTCTTATCCCGCATATTTCAAAAATCTCTTGACTCTGGTGTTGTTCCGGCTGACTGGAAATCTGCGATGGTTGTCCCGATTTTTAAAGATGGCGCAAAAGATGTCCCTACCAATTTCAGACCCATATCTCTAACCTCTGTTGTAAGTAAATTGATAGAACATGTCGATTATTCTAATGTAATAAATTATTTATGTGTTAATAATATACTCTTTACAAACCAGCACGGTTTTCGGCGGTCGTACTCCTGTGAATCTCAGCTTTTTGAATTTTTAACGGACATCCACCATAACCTACATAAAAAACATGAAACTCCTGCTATCTTCATTGATTTTAAAAAAGCGTTCGATAAAGTCCCACATTGCCGTCTTATCCAAAAATTAAAAGCACTTAAAGTAGAAACGTCCATTATAAACTGGATTGAAAACTTCCTTTCAAACAGAACACATAACGTTGTTATAGACAGCAATCGTTCGTCACAAAAACTTGTTAAATCGGGAGTACCGCAGGGAACCGTGCTGGGTCCATTGTTGTTTCTAATTTACATAAATGACCTGCCGGATCTTCTGAATTCCACTATCAGATTATACGCGACGACTGCGTGATTTATAGAAAAATAATGAGTGTAACTGACTGTACCCTTTTGCAAAATGACTTGTCACAAATTCAAGCGTGGTGTCGAGAGTGGCAAATGGAGATCAATGTTGACAAAACAAAATTTCTTAACTTCACTACTAAGAAAAACATTACTCAGATTGACTATTCACTTTCTACCATACCAATTGAAGCCGTAACATCTTACAAGTATCTTGGCATCAACTTTAACCATAACTTATCATGGGAGCCTCATATAAACTACATATCTGCGAAAGCAAACAGAAGTTTGGGATTTTTAAAGCGCCATCTCTATAAGGCCACGCAAGAAACAAAACTCATCGCATACAATTCTCTCATCCGTCCTCAACTCGAGTATGCATCCATTGTCTGGAACCCCCATCAGTTGTATCTGGAAGAAAAATTGGAAGCTGTACAGAACCGGGCTACACGTTTCATTCTCCGCAATTATCAGCCTACAAGTGTTACCGCAATGAAAGCAAAATTAAACCTCCCCTTTTAAAACACAGGAGAAAAGTATCATGTCTTACCCACCTGCACAAAATATATTATAATTTTCCTTTAAAAAAAGATGAATACTGCCCACCGGCCACCCACATCTCCCCCCGCACTGACCATCCACTCAAAATTCAACTGACTACGCCTAGGACTAACCTATTCAAATTTTCTCCCTTACAATTGGCTATTACTGATTGGAACAACCTCCCGGAACCTATTGTGAGCATCACAGAATGCAATAACTTCAGATCTGCCATTTCCTCTCTCGTCACCACCTAGCGTCCTGTTTGCACGCGTTCATTAACACCCTAGTCTTTTTTTTTTGTTGATATTTTGAATGTTTAAATTTGTCCCCCCTTATGTAAAGCCCCCTGTGGGCATTTAAGGGTCAAATAAATGAAATGAAATGAAACCGGCTGCTCACAATGCGGAAGGTAAACGAGGAAGCCGAAGCACGAGACGCGGAGAAAGCACTTTCTGGGAGTGCGTGCAAGGGGACGGCATGCATTGGGCAAGGCACATCCCAGACCCGCCAAACACGGCGGCCTTCCCGAATCGGGTGGATTCAAGGATCCCCTGTATAAATCGATTCATCCACGAAACTATCACACCATTTATAAAACAAATATAGCGAAAATATAGGAACATAGAATGGGTCCTAGCAGCACGGTTATCTCACATTTTATTTTTGGCGTGTCCTAATTGCTTTAAGTGGGAAGGCAAAGAAGCACTGCTTTGTATTAGAAGAGGCCGACACACGAGCCTTCATTTGAGGTAGAATTAATGAGAATGAACAGTATGCTTGCGCACAGTGTTTTTTACTGCTCCGAAATGGACTTCTGGCTGCTTCAAAATCCCTCAACCCGATCACATCACTGTGTGCATGTGCATATACAGTGAGCTGAAGCAAGAATTAATCTGTATGCCTTCCTTGGCCACTATTTCTGGTTACTAATAAAATATCTTCATTGTAACAAATACCTTCATCTGTACTCCTCCCATAATTTATTACGTGTGAACAATCGTGCTTTGGGATAAAATGGGCCCAATAACCTGGCTGAGAGTAAAATAGAGGGCACTAAATGTCCACTGATTTCAAACAAACATAAATGCCGAAAAATCCAATCCCTACCCATACTTCTGTTTAGCTCCCAAAATTATGATAGGTACGAGAATTTTAACAAATCATACGAGAAATAACAGAAAAGAGTTCGAGACATTAAGCTCATGAGAGGCGCAAGTGTAGATTCCCACCAAGTTTTAGACGTCTGTGCTCGGTGACTCAGCAGGCCTCCCTTCGTATCTCCTGGCCTTTCCACCAGGCAGTCTGAGCTCCCGTGGCAGTAACACACCGAGAATTTTCTTATGACAACATCCTTTATTCAGAATAAACATTGCTGCTCGAGCATCGACAGTGCTATGTACACCTTGATTAAGGTCCGCGCCACGCTTGAAACAGAGGGCATAGCTTCACACGTCAGTCTTCCACTTTACATTGGCGCAATAGCAGCATGTAGTGCGCGCTTGGAATAATCAGTCATGTTCCTCTCGCATCTGTTGATCTATTTCCTCCTTATTAGATAGAGGGGCAAGCACGCAAAATCCATTACCAAAAATGGTTTGACATGTAGAACAATGTGTTGCAAGCTCTCACCCAAAGTGAGAATGTTTATGAAGCTGGCAGAATTTAGCAACAAAGCCCATCGCAATCAAAAGCTGCAACTACAAAGCTGGCAAACAAAACTACCTAACGCGTAAAAAAAAAAAACATTCTAGAAAGAATATTAGATCGCTTGTTTTATTGAAAATATGAGAAGCATCTGTCTATTCATGTCTACCAACTCAAAAAATAAAGGTTCGGGGAAAATTCAGGACTTGCTGAATTTTCGATGGAACATGTATTTCCTCGAGTAAGTTTTAATTATGAAAATGGGACTCGCAGTAAATGCAGTGCACATCAAACGAATGCTTGAGCTTAAAGCAAATGAGTACAGGCTATGTACAATGCAGCAAAGGAATACCAATGCTTGTAAAATAGCATTATATCCTATAAACAAGTATGACATTCTTCGCAGACTAGAAATGAAATGTTAGATGGTTGTAACCAGATAATGTTTAAAGGGCACCGAAGAGAATGGTCAGCATTGTTGGTCAAACCTCCGCTGCTTGTCTAAGAATAAAACTAAGCTAAAAACAATGTCTCTCCGAAAAAAAAAAAAAAAAATTAAATAGCAGGGAACATGAAAAAATTAACAGAACTACATTCGCTCAACTGAAACACATGACTTCACAAAAAGAAAGCTGCACACAATGCATAAAGTTGGTCCAAAGTTGCCGTCAAATCTTGACAGTGCACTCCATTGAACTATAGCTGTACATTGATTTTTTAACAAGCAACACAGCAAGCTCTAACTCAAAATTAACAGAAACATATGGCATAAAAACACAAATTAATTTAACCACTGGAAAACGAAAATTAAGTTAACATTCTTGCACTCACAAGGCCAACAAGTGACCATACTAAGCAAACTTATCAAATTTCATTCATTCCAAATAAATAGCTTAACCGAAAGAAACAATACAATAGTAAAACTGGGAGTTCAAAACAAAATCAGGAGTACAAAGAACCATTACATATTGTATAAAGATAATAATCGAAACAATGAAAATGAATTCAACATACTGACCGAGCGGAACAACAAAGCCACCTAAAGACAAATTCTTTGGCAGTGCCGGAATTTAAACTCCGGTTAATAGAAGTCGTATACCACAGGGTGCCTGCTTTTAACACAAACATTTAAAAAAAAAAAGGAGATATTCATCGTTACCTGGATTCTGCATTTCTATACTGGGAAGAAATTCTATTGCAAGCCAAGCATTATTTATAAGTAATTCTAATTTCCTCTTTTATTTCTTTTTTTTACGAGGTTTTTAGGGGTTTGTTTTACAAATGCAGTTTTGTTTAGCAATGCTATGAAATTAACTGAATACTTTACCGATTAATTGAATAATAATGCATTAATTGCTGACCAAGTTTTTGTCCGATTATTGGTCAAATGGATCCTTTTGTCATGGGAATTGTCTTTGTCACTGTCGAACTGTAAGGAATCTAATTAAAGATGAGCCTCCGGTTCATTAAAGAGTTTAGAGACACATTTGAATCATTAGCTAACTGATCAATATAGTTATCCCACTATTAAATAGCTGCCAGGCCAAGTAAGTTTGCAGCAAAGATGGCATCCATATGATGGTTGGCCCACTTGTTTTAACGAGTCTGCATTATAATTACAACAAACATCCTCGGTATAGTCACCGATAAAAAACCCCAAAAAGAAAAAGGTGTTAGAATCAATTCTTCACAAGAAAGGACTAACTTATCGAGCACAGAAAGTATTAATCGGAAATGGATTTGCACGCTCTCGCAGCAATTTTATTTTCCACGATAATGCTGCTGGTAAGACGGGCCTAGGACTTTCAACAGGCACTTTGAGCTTAGGTAATAAAAATGGGAGTTGCTCCCTATCCCCAACACAAATAAAACGTGGAAACCCTCTGGATAAATACTGTTGCCAGGAGGAAAACTGCATTTCTGCCCTATGGCACAACTTGCGGTTGGTCGATTGTACATTGGTAGTGCCAGAACTAAAAATACAAAATCATGGTAGCAAGTGAGTGCACAACAAAGACCACATTCTTTGTGAACCATAAAAAAAAAGCCAAATTAAAGAATAAAACAAAAAACATTGCCATGGTGATTTATGTGGAAACGACTAGGGGTCTGTGTTTGCAGGGTTTGTATTTCTTTGAATTTGGGGGCGTTTTCTGGGGGTTATTTTCCCCGTTCGGTGTTTTTCAATGTCAATCTTTGGTGTGGGACAAAAAGTCCACAATTTTGGTTTCCCCAAATTTGATGAATCTGGCTCAGCGGTAAACTTTTGGGGCCTATTGGTATTTACTGAAAACACAGAACCCTAGATATGACTAATGAGTGAGTGACAATCACAAATTATAGTGCATTCATGATTGTGGTGAATACCCTGCACATGACGGTCTTTCAAGGAACCTAAAACCATACCTTGAGATAAAAAGTTGCCAACAATTTGCTGCTAAAAAAAATAAAAAATTATAGGAGTTTACAGTCAGTTGCAAAGGATGCTCCAAACACTACCACAGAAATATTCTTACTTAAAATATATTAGACTTTCAAAGCCAAGCCTGAGCATTCCCATGCGATTGCAACAGGAATAACTTTGGTGATGCTTTGTCCACGGTAAAATAAGCAAGAATGTTTATACTGTTGTTTCCGAACATGCATCAGATAAAAACGCTACCAGGATGCATTTCCTTGCTTGGGCAATGTGTTTTCTGGGTATGCTCCATTGCCATGAGTTGTCCCCAGGGAATAACTGTGGAAAGACTAAGGGTCGAAGCTTGTTGGAGAGCTAACATCTCGAAAGGAGATAGCGCAATGCGTCAATCAATTAAAACCTCCAAGGGCGCAGTCACGCTGCTCGAGGAACGCCAACCCCCATCTTGCCATCATTTCTCTAGTTTTCCAAGTTCAAAATGTCGCAAGCATGCATATTTTTGCACATGCAGGAGCTTGTCTGTGCCTGGCTTAGCAGTTCAGAAGGCAGAAAAGCAGTTTAGAAGGCAATGGTTCAATTGCTAGGCTTAGTAGAGTTTCCGCAGTATGTAAGCTTCATATAATGAACACAGTCAAAAAAACAAATCCTGCAGCATCGGAATAAAATGAGGGAAAACATTCCTAAGCTTTCGCTTAGCGTATGCGTCGTCAAGTCAAATTAACTAACCAGAAAAAAGTGGAAAATTGAATGCACCCGACAAGTCAGCCTCTGCTGTGTACAAAGTGAACTGCGTGAGCGAACAATCTTTGGAGTATTTATGAGCGTATAAGCTACCAAATACTACCAAGAACTAACAATAATCCAAGAATACCTCCGTTATTAATTGTCCCGTTCCAAGCACAGACAAACCGATGCCATTTCTTGTCTTTGCCAATATTTACTATGAGGACCATCTTCTACTGACTGAAATTAACATTACGCAACAGAAAGCTAGATGAAAGAATATGTTACAAAGTTGCAATTAAAATTCATATAGAATTTTAGATGTCGACACCATGCATGACCTACATACAACTGCACATTTCCTTTCTACACTAATCTTTTCTACCTCGCAAGAAACGAAGAGTCGAGGCTTACTTCACACATTTCCGCGAAACATGGCCTCATACTTCTCGACAACCGACTTCATACTGTACAAACGGCACTACAAATCAGCACTGCATTGCTTAGAATACTGGCTGACAGGGCAATCTAGGCACATAGTATCGAGGAGGCTCGGGCGCGACCAAATCATCGGATTAACAGATTCCCAGTCTTAATTGACAACGCTTAAGGGGCAGTAGACTGCTTTCTGCGATAGGCTGTTTAAGGCCATAATTCAGTCTATGGGCTCCGAGCATCCTGAAACCCACCAACCACAACATTCATGCGTGGCCAATTTCTCCATTAAAATCGGTATCAAAGGCTGAATACCTTGAAACCATCGCAGACGCCAGAGGGCGCCGTCGGACGAGGAGAAAAGCTTTTCCTCGTCCAACAAAACCCTGTGGTGTAGGCGATAGTTCCGAGGCAATCAATCTTTGACCAACTTTTAAAAGGTAAACTGGCTACGCATGAATGTAATGTTTTTTTTTTTCTCTTTAGGATGCTCAGAGCCCATAGTTTTGAGGGTAAAAGCGCTAAAAACAATGGACAAGTATGGAGCCCATAGGTTGAGTTATGACCATAAATAGACTATCGCAAAAAGTTGTTTAGTGCCCCTCTAAGAATAGACCGATCTCACCAAGCACCGCCATAAGTGTAGTCCAGAGGGGGCAGGCGGCAGGGCAAGAGGCAGCTCGTGCAGTCTCGTGCTCTGCTCACGCAGACCCGCAGCGGGGTTGTCGCTCATGCAGAAAGACTACAGTTCCCACAATGCATGCTGGCAGTGGCGGCCTAACAAAGCAGGCTGGTGGTATCGGTATTGCCAAGAAACTACAACGAGGGTTTCAATGCTCCGATAAAAAATGAGTCAAAACTGTGCCAAATCCAAACCGAAAGCCCTTCCCTGCAGTTTACAAGGAGCCCTGGAACGAACTGAGGCTGCAAAGGCTGATGGCTGCTCCATTTGCATCTGCACGGGTGTGGCTTTTAGAAGAAGGACCCTCCGAAAGCCATTAATTAGACTCATTCTACCAGGCAACAATAAAAATTGTGAAGAGAGACCAGTACGAAACCAAAGGCCAATTCTTTTGCCCCTGCACCCCTCCTCGCCAGTCATTCTGCATTCCTACCTTTCCTGAAAGACCAGAGTTCCCCTCGAGAAAGAGCGACGACGGAGGTATAGACAAAATGGCACGCTGCCGAATGAGTTGTCGCGTCTCTGTACACATCACCTCGCGCAGTCCGGACGTTCACCGTCCTAGTTTTTGCAGCACGACCACTACAAAGAACACTATCGCAAAAGTAAAAAGAGACGCTGTCTCAAGTCTGGGAGGGGTGTTGGCACCTCGTAAGAATATGGCAGTAACGAGTGATATGCCAAGCGTTCCTTTCTAAAACTGACTGAAAACAGTATACCACCCGTAAAGCCTATACCAGAAGGCTTTTTACCTGTGAAGGTTTGACAGGAGGTGCTCTGCTCATTATATGTTTGACGAACCACATTTCGCACGTGGTGCGGTGTCCAGCGACTGAGACTTGGATGGACGCTGTTGTGTAAGGCGCTACGATTTCATAAACTTCCGACGGCAACAAAGAACTTCTGGTTATGAAGAGGCCCACCAGACGTGTCATGCGACGCCTTTCTGGTCGCGAGACCAGAAGGAAAATGTCGTCGTAATATGCAATCATCTTTCGATACCTCCGTCAGAAATGCAACAAAAAATGACCTCACCCTTAGATTACTGCGGGGCAAAAATGCCTAGGCATATGGTTCCCTTCATCCATGGCAGGGAAAGGAGTCGAAATCCTCAATTGAATTGTTTGGAAGAGCTAGCGAAAGGATTTAATTAACTTGCCGCGAGACATTTCAATTACTGGTGAATATGGCCAAGTTCCCTTCTATATGTCAGCTACCACGGTGAAACAATAACCAGGATGAAACCTAGTCGAGCACCTCTGCGGCTTTACCGTCTTCAAAGTTAGACCGCCCCGAAGGGTCGAGGCTTTGCCCCACATGTGACGATCCCCTGTGGAAATATCTCGGAATTTGGCGAGCGTAGCTAGTGTGCACTTTGGACAAACCACACTCAGCATTGTGGTATTCCTCCCAGTGTTTAAATAGTGGCAGAATCTCACGAGCTTGACAGTTCGTATGAACTGATAATGATGGAGGAACACAATGCACAAGCCGCCCTCTCATCCGATGAGCGCTACCCGCAAGACCCCTTAACAAAACAACGGCCACCACTCGCACTTCGCTGGTAACGATCACTTTCAACCATCTGAGCATTCATTCAAATTACCGCTCAGTATCGGTTGCCAGACACCAGCACCAGATATGCTCGCAAACGCTAGTCGCTGGATCTTCACGCAGCTCAGAATTTCACCGACAAATGACGTGTTGACAGGCGAAGATTCCAAGTTTTCCAGTAGCAACAGCGACTGGCCCCAGTTTCACGGCAGCATCGCTAGCGACATTTGACGCCACTCAAAGGCCGGTTTGCACGTTTGTGTCTAAGTGCGCTCGAGTGCACGGCACTCGCTCGTAACTGCTTACGAGAGAACGCACTGGTACAGTGGTGTAACCAGCCCTAGAACACTTTCGACGGGCGTACATCTTTTTTTTATAATTCTTTATACATTGGTATTGGAATTCTTTGTTTAACTCCGTAGAGTTAGGTCACCACAGAAGTCCGCAGGCCCATACCTCAAGTTAATGATGCCTCGCAAATTACTTTCCTCATGGGCTCAAAATAATTATAACAATAAGTGATCTCTTCTCATATAGATAATGCGTAAATTATATCTCACAAATAGTAGTGTGGGACAATCAGTCTAGTTATATGCAGTTCCTGGGCTTAAAGACGGATGTTGCCACTGTGGTCTCGTTGAAAGCCAAGGGTTCTCAAACCAGGTTCCCCGGGGTATCCTCAAGGATTGCCCGAGCTACCGAAATTTCTCGACCGGCTTTCTCTATAATTAAGCGTTCTTCCGGTTTGAGCCATTCATTGGTGCACGACCGTCTGACAAACGTCCTCTAGTTTGCAACCTCCGCAGGCATTCGAACCGCTTTGTGGCATCGACGCCGAGATCGAGAGGGGTTTCTCTGCCGTCGACAAAAAGAGATGGGCTCGTTAAGGTTGAAGCTTGGGCAAGTTGGTGGTTCGCATTAACCGCAACGGCGCAAAAAAACAAGGACAAAAAAAAGACAAATGAGGGCGCCGTTCGACAGGTGTTTCTCGAAATTGAAGTATGACAACTCTTGTTGTGAGCGGCTAAGGAGAATGCAATGCGCTCGAGGACACTCAAACGCAAATCTGCGAACCGGCCTCGAGAGGACGCCGACCGCCGCAAGATCTCTCGTCGTCCGAGGCAGGCTCCCGCCGACGACAGAGTCGGCGGCGGCCACTCGGCGCATCACCTGCGCCTGTCGCCGGAGGCGGGAAACGTCCTTCCGTAGCGCAGCGAGAGGTCCCTGGCAAACTCGCCCTTGAGCAGCGAGAGGCACTTGCGGTACTGGCTGCTTGACCGGAAGCGGGCAATGTCCAGCGATGGGGCATGTGGCATGTGCACCATGAAGCCGTTGGGGAGCACCACAAACTCGTAGCCCTGGGCGTGCAGCTCCATGATGTGCGACACCTGGGAGGAAGAGGCCGCTGCAGGGCGCCGCTCTCCGGAGTTCTCAAAATGGGCTGCTG